>PVKA01009269.1:0-69147 GCA_004027165.1 Ctenomys sociabilis | reverse complement strand
CCTCTATCTGTCTGTCTGTCTGTCTGTCTGTCTGTCTGTCTGTCTGTCTGTCTGTCTGTCTGTCTGTCTATCTATCTATCTATCTATCTATCTATCTATCTATCTATCTATCTATCTATCTATCTGGTATAGCTATCTATCTATCTATCTATCTATCTATCTATCTATCTATCTATCTATCTATCTATCTATCTATCTATCTATCTGGTATAGGGCCTTGCTACCCAGCTTGGACTCATAGTGATCCTTCTATCTCAGCTTCCCCAGTGCTGAGATTATAGGCATGCACCATTATGCTGGGTTTTGGTAGCTGGCACAGGGTGCCTAAGGTTCTGGGGCCAGTATGGCATGCAGTACTGAGGGGTGAGCCTGGGTTTTTGTGCTTGCCAGGCAAGCTTAGACCACTGAGCTATCTCTCCAGCCCCAATTTCTTTTTCTTTTTTGGCAGAACCCGTCCTTGTGTTTGCCAGGGAAGCACTTATTCCACTGAGCCATCTGCCCAGCCTCCAATTTTTTTATTCTTAAGCAACAAACTATCCCTTAAAGGATGGCAGAGGCAGTTCTATTTCCAAGCACTCTTGTTTCAACTGTAAAGAGATTTAATAATTGAACTGTTAGGGGCCTGGGAGATGGCTCAGTGGAACAAGCGCTTCCCTGGAAAGCGCAAGGGCCTGAGTTCAATCCCTGGTTCCACCAAAAAAAAAACCCAAAAAACAAAAACAACAACAAAAAACCCCCCCAAAACCCAAGAAACAAACAAAAAATAATAATAGAACTATTAATCACTGCTCTTCTAAGTTTACAAAACCTGTAACAAAATTAGTCACCCTGGAAACACATTTTTACTATGTGAAAGTCAGCACGTTTATTACCATATGCTACATGAGACTGGAAAATCTGAAGGAGCTTATTAGTGTTAACAACACTACTGGCTGACCTAACAGCTGACCATGCAGGTGATGCCGTCTGCAATCCCAACACTAGGGCTGTAGCTCAGTGCAGAGGTCTTGGCTTCAATACTGCCAGAAAACCCCAAAGCCCAAACCACTTCTTTCCACCTTCATTACCACCATGTTGATTCCCTCCTACATAGTACTGCAAATGCTGCCAGCTGGTTTTTCTGAATCTCCTATGGCTCCATCTAAGCCAGTCCTCCAGCCTATATTCACAGAGGTTTTTCCACATGCTACTTTGTTCTTCGCAACCATGCTTAAACCTTCAGGAAGGCAGACATCTTCCACGTTGCCATCAAAGGCCGTGGAGGTGAACCTTGCTCACCAAGGGCTCCGTCTCGCTCTCTCTCATACTGCAACTGTCTGCAGTCACACTGTCTTCTTGCATTCCACAGCCCTAGGAGTGCTCACACAGCCAGTGACATCCTGCTGTCTTCAAGCTCCTCACCCTCAGCTCAAGGGTCATTGCTGGCTTTCTCTGGCCCTCCTCGCAGCTTGTGATGGCATGTTCCTTCATGGCTGTTCTTTTTCCCAGATCACTTTCCTCACCACTTATATTCCTAGTATGATGCTGGCTCGTGCTCATAGCGTATCAAGTCCTTTTCCATCTGTTGATCACCTTCCCATTTGAGAAAAATCTATCTTCCCACTCCCTAATTCCTATATATTGCTCTACTAATATGTTGGGTTTCTCATATAAGAGAAAACATGTACTATGTAAGCCAGAGGCTGCTTCCAAGTTTTAGCTATGATGAGCTGTGCTGCTGCAAACAAGGCTATGCATCGATCAGCGTAATATGGTGTCGTAACTCCTGCAGGAAAACACCTCAGAAGAGGAATAGCTTCTAAGGTGGGTACAACGGACTATCAGTGTTGCCTAAATTTGCATTTCTCCAGTGGTCAGAGATTCTGAATATTTTTTCACGTATGTAACTGGCCATTTTTACTTCTGGAAGTATGTATTTCACTTGCCCATTTTTTTTTTTTTTGATTACGTGTTTTAATTCAGAGTCTAATTTTTTGAGTTCTTGTATATTCTAGATATTAGTCCTGTTGGTGGAACAGCTGGTAAAAATTTTTCCTCATTCTACACGTTGCCTTTTCACTCTGTTGGTTCTTTTGCTATACAGAAGCCTTTTAATTTGACACGAACCCATTGTTGAGTCTTTGTACTATTCCTGTGGAGCTGGGGTTCTGTTCCGCAAGTCCCCTTAGGCTTATCCCTATGAGTTTTACCAATTTTTATCTTCCAGCACATTGTTTTAACATTTAGTTCCTTGAGCCATTTTGATTTTAGTTTAGCACATGGTGAGATATGGGTCTACTCAATCTGCAAATGAAAAGCTAGTTTTTCTGATATCATTCATGAAAGAGCTATCTTTGCTCCAGTGTGTGTTTCTTCTCTTTGCTAAAGATCAAAGAGTTAGATATGCCTGGGGTTGTGGTGCATTCTCTGTTCTTGTCTACTACTTGATCACAGCTACTCCCAAGTCTCTAACAGATGACACCAATACCTGTGGTGTCTGAGTCACCTTTGGATCGCCTACTATTTATGTTTTTGACTATAGATCACACATCCTTTCCCCATTTTTTGCTAGAATCCTGGGTTTTTCAGTTTGGTTTTTTTTGGGACAGGGTCTTGTAATGTAGTTCAGGCTAAGTAGGCCTAGGGGCCTTCAAACTTACAGCAATCCTCCAGCCTCAGCCTCCTGAATGCTGTGACTATCAGTGCACGCTATGACACCAGATATGAGTTCTGGGGTTTGAACCTAGAGTCCTCTGTGTTAGGTTAATGCTCTGCACTGAGCAAAAATCTCCAGTCCCTTTTCCTTCATTTGTCCTAACATTTTTTACTACAAGCTCAGTGTTTTCTATAATAGAGTAATAGACAAATTGAAGGAAATATTTATTCCCACAAAACAGTGTGTTCCTCAGGTCAAGGCTGAATCACAGTGCTCCAAGGTGAGCTGGACCAACTTCAGTGAAACTGGGTTCCTTGCTAGCCTCAAACACTCCAAGCACAACATCAGGAGGGTCTTGTAACAAGGGCCAGGGCTAGAACCTTGGTGAGACCCTGCAGTTGCTGAGCTCCTGCTTATCTGCGAACTGACCCTTCTCACATACATCCTGCCTGCTAGGTGTCTGGAGAGCAAGCACTGTCTTCTGCCACTCTTCCCACGTCTGGAGGGTGTGCTACTGACCTCTTCTGTATAGGCAATGGCTGGAAGGATTCCTCCAGTTGTGCTGCCCTTGCTTTGGTTAGTCCACTCTTCCCAGAGACCTAGGCTCAGAGACTTTCCCTTAGGTCCCCTCTTTTGCTTCTAAGTTTAGTGAACCATCCCTGGCACTAAATGAAGATGTGGGCAGAAAGAACTACAGATTTCTACTCTCTCACTGTCTCCAGGCCTGTACTGCTCAGCACAGTGCAGCCAGCCACATACATGCACCTACCTACGTCACCTGAAAATGCAGCGCCCTGGGCACATGGCCACCACTCCCAGGCTCACAGACACATCTCACTCAGCTTGGAACCAGGATGGCAGTTGTGGCAGTGTGGCAGTTACAGCGCATATTGTTTGTGCTGGTTGTTACAATGAGAACAGCAGGTGGTGGAATCTGAATCAGTTCTGGTCATGTATTTTGTTATTAAAATGAGTGCCTTAGTCAATCCACAAGGTGTCCGTGCCAGTGTGACATTTTAGCTGCTAGTTACAGAGCACCCAAATAAGAGTGCTAAGCTGGTGTGTCACAGGTTTGGGTGACAGGGTAAGGGGGCAGGGTCTGTAGCCTGCCTGCTGGGTAGCCTCTCTGCTCAGGCTGACACTGCCCCACAGACCACTCTGTGAGCAGCAAGGCTCCAGCAATGGGAACTTTTATCATCCTAGTAAGTCCACAGGAAGATTGAGGATCCAGGCTCTTTCCATTTTCTGATCCTGCTAGGCATGGAGTCCTTTGTTTTTAGGTCTGCACAACACATCCTCTCAAAGTAAGGGAAGGAGGGGAAGGGAAGAAGGAAGGGCACCAAGCCAATGGGCCACCCCTTGGCTACAAGGTGGCTGGGCAATAAGCCTGAGCTTGCTGGGCTACTGAGCAGGCAACGATAGCATCTGTTCCAATACTGAAGCCAGGTGATGTACTTCAGCATCCTCATAAGCCCCGACACTTCCCAACGCCATCCTCACACAGCTTGCACACCTATCTGCTGTCTACGAGCATCCCTCTATTTGCGCCTAAACATGTTGGGCGATCTAGCTTGCTGAATAAACCTAGTAATCACCTCTTGTCCAATGGCTTTGATTTATAAAGTATGATTCAAACACGCTGGTTTGAAGTTATGAAGCAAAGCTCACTAGAATACAAGTTCCACCACTCTGAAGCCAGAGCTGCTTCTAATGTATGGTAGCTTATAAGCTTGTTTTTAGCAGCAGACTCACAAATGCCAACCTAGATAGTAGTGTATATGCCTGGTATTCACATAGACCATGGTGTTTAGCATCATTTCTTGTGGGTGAACAGGGGCAGCCCTGTGTGAGCCACTGTGTCCTGGTAGTTCCACAGCACTCCTCACAGTGATGTTACCACAGGGTGCCTGGCATGCAGGGCCTCGAGCCACAGTAGAGGGCATACTTACATTTCACAGCCCTGTGCAGTCTTCCCACAATCACAAAACAGCAGATACCATTCTGGGGGTATGGATTGAATTGCTAGAGCTTGAAAATGGGTATGTGTTTTCTTCAGCTCAATCCCACTGCACCTGCATCTACAGAAGTGGTTCTAAATGCTGGGTGCGTGTGGATCCACTGAGGAACTCTTGTCTGAGTTCTGCTCCCACAGATTCTGGCTTAATTGGTCTGTTGTGCTGCCTGGCTCCACCCCCAAGTTTTAAATCTCCAGTGCTTCCAAAGCCCTGCAGCCAAGGCTTTGAACCCACATCCATTGACTAAACTAAATCATTTACCACCAGAAAGTATGCGAGATAAAGTTATGTCAGCTCAATGCACCACCCTACTTACATCATGTATACCATAAACAGATAGCTTTTACTTGTCAGTTAAAAAAGAAAATCAGGGGCCGGGGAAATAGCTCAGTAGAATAAGTTCTTGCCTGGTAAGCACAAGGACCTGAGTTTAATTCCCGGTTCTGTCCCATGCCCCCACCAAAAACAGAAAAGAAAATCATACACACTATCTTGTAGCTATTTGTGTCTTGAGGGATTGATGGAATCTAAAGCACCATAAAAATCTAAAATGTTCATTCTTGCAATCCTCATCCATGTTTCTTAAAGAAATTATTTGTATTTTCTTCCACACATAAACTTTCCAATGCTTACAAAGTATCTTGTTGGGGGGAAAAAAGGCTAGACAAAACTCTCAAAGACCTAGAGAAACTCTTTAAAAAACAATTCTGGGGGCCCGGGAGATGGCTCAGCAGAATAAGCTGAGCACTTATCAGTAGAATAAGGCAAGCACTTATTCTATTGAGCCATTGTTCTAGTTTATAAAGCTCTATATTTTATGCAGATTATTCCTTCTCAAGGATCTCTATAATTTCTTTGTATGCAGGTATTTTTGCTATAGAGTTACTTAGCCTATATAATATTGTGCTTTTAACATTATACACTCACCTCACATTTGCTCCATGGTTAGTTTGATACTAATTCTAAGAAATTTTTTAATGGATGTATGAACTCTAGTTGTAGAAAACTAAAAGTGTGTAGTAATAAATGGCAAATCAGGCAGGATCTACACTTAGTACAAGGAATATAAAATATAATGGTCCTCCTCAAATTGACCTACAGATTTGAAGTCTCTCTCTAATCCCAGTGGACTGTTTTACAGAAAGTAAAAACATAATCTAAAAATTCATATGGAAAGCCAATGGACCCGAACAGATCAATTTTGGGGAAAAAAATTGGAAGAACTTGTATTTGCCAACTTCAAACCTTAATATAAGTCTGTTGTATTCAAGTAAGTATTAAAGTACATAGGAAAGAGATTTAAGACAGTGGAGAACTGAGAAACTTACAGATGTGACCAACTGAATTCTCCCCACTCCCTTGTCTTATGAAACAGGGTCTCAAGATGAAGTGCAGACTGGCCTTGAGCTCACTTTGTAGCCCAGGTTGGTCTCCAACTTCCAACAATCCTCCTGCCTCAGCCTCCCAAGTGTTGGGATTACAGGCATGCACCACCATGCCCAGCTTGATTTTTCTGCAAGAATATGAAGGTAATTCAATGGAGAAAAGGTAGTGTTTCAACAAACTGTAGTGAGACAACTGAATAGTTTCCCCTTCAAAATAAAACTGATTTCCACCTCATACCATACAGCAGTATTAATTGAAGACCATGAAGAAGGGAGAAAAAAGAACTGAGATGTGTTATGCACATGTACCAATTCTCCACAAGGGATGTAACTATGAGGTACTGCAAGCATGTACTAATAAAAAATTTAAAAACAAATTCCCCCCAAATATTAATTAAAAATGGATCATAGATCTAAATGTAAGAGTAAGCTTGGACTGAGGAGCTAGCTCAGTGGCCTCAGCACCTGCCTGGCAAGCCAAAGGACCATACTTCAATCCCTGGTACTACATGCCCTGCTACCCCTGAAACTGGGTGTGGTGGTGCATGTCTGTAATCCCAGCACTGGGGAGGCTGAGGCAGGAGGATCAGCAGAAGTCCAAGCTGCATAGTGAGACCCCATACCAACTAAATAAATAAATAAATTAACAAAAAAGTTAAACTTATAAAATTCTTAGAAAAAAACATAAGAGTACATCTCTATGATCTCTTCTAAGTTAGGTAATGATTTTAAATATGCTATCAAAGTAACACAGAAAAAAATAAACTGCACTCTTTCAAAATTAAAAGCTCTGCAAAGCAAATGGTACCATCATGAAAATGAATTAGCTGCACGTGGTGGTGCATGACTATAATTCCAGCACTCTCAAGAGGCTGAAGCAGGAGACTTGGAATACATGGTAAGACCCTGATTGTGTAGCTGATAAAGAACTTGTATTAAAAATACACAAGGATGGCCAGCCAGATAGCTCAGCAGACTAAAGCTCCTTAGGCAGAACGCAGGGGCCAGGGTTCAATCCCCCAGGGCGCACTGAGCCAGCGATTGAGATTGGGCATGGTGGCATGCACACCTGTAATCCTAGTGCTTCGGAGGCTGAAAACAGAAGAATCACTATGATGTATATATAAAAAGATGACACAATCACATACAGATGTCCAACAGTAGTACTTAAACCTCTCAACGGTATTAGTCACTAGGGAAATGCAAATCAAAACTACAGTAAAGGGCAGAGGTGTGTGTATGTGGCTCAGTGGCAGAGTACTTGCCTAGCAAACACAAGCAAAGTCTTAGATGTGACTCCTTGCATGATACATAAAAATAGAATTAAAACAAAGCCTAAAACACAGTCACTTCACACTCATTAGAAGACCTACAATAAAAAAAGACAACAAGTACTGGAAGGGATAGAGAAACATGTACTTCATGTATTACTAGTGCCAATGTTCATTGGTGTGGTCACGTTTGGAAGGCAGGGTGGCAGGGTCCTCATGGAGCTCACCACATCTCCCCTTCCCCAATTCTTAGTACCGTTAGTACCTCAAAGGCAGGGCCTAGAGGGATCTAGCAAGGGTCCAGGAGGGTGGGTCAGTCTTTGCTGACAGTAGAGCTGAGGCAGGCTCAGCCTTCAGAGGGCATTCCTGTCCTCTCGCCCTGACTCCAGGAGCTTTCTTCTCTGCTTCCTGGCTGCCCTGACGTGAGCAATCTCTGTCTCCCCACAAGCCTGAAGGCAGGAGAGCCCACTGACATGAACAAAAGCCTCTGAACCACGAGACATTTCAAGCTGTACACTGTTGGGAATTTTGGGCCCAGCAAGAAAAGGCTAACATGCTCTGTGACCCAGGAATTCCATTTCCACCACAAACCCAAAAGGAAGGAAAGCATGTCCACGATAACAATTTGCACATAAGCGTTCATAGCAGTCTATTTATAACAATGAAAAAGTGGAGACAACTCAACTGTCCATCCACTGATGAACAGTTAAAATGTAGTACAGCTGTGTAGCAGAACATTTCTCAGCTTTAAAAAGGAATGAGCACCGGAGTGCAGTCCTGTGGCAGTGAATGCTCAGCGTGTGTCCAGCGAAGTTCGGCTGCATCTGTATTCTGAACCATCACAGCAGCTGAGAAATGTCTGCCATCTCCTTTAAGCAGCAGTGTACAAACTTTCAAAAACACAGCCGCACTCAAGTCTGCAGCAGGAGTACCTAAGATCAGACACTGCAACAGTAGGAAGCTGGATGGGAAAAGTGTCCTGACAGACACCTGCCATAAATTACGACAGAAAGGGACAAAGGAAGGTCATCTTTTAGAAGATGCCTTGAAAAAACGACATGAATTAGTTTTCATTTCTTTGTTAGTTTTTTGGTTTTTTTTTTTTTTTTCAGAACCAGGGATTGAACTCAGGGCCTTAGCGCTTGTCATGAAAGAGCTTGTTCTACTGAGCCATTTCCCCAGCCCCTTGTCAGGTTTTTGAAACAGGGTCTCATTACGTATTTCAGGATGATCTTGAACTCACTATGTGGCCCAGGCTGGCCTCAAATTTGGGCAACTCTCTACCTCAGCATTCTGAGTACTGGGATTTTATTTTATTATTTTAATTTAATTTAAATTTATTTATTTTTTTGGCAGAACCAGGGACTGAACTCAGGCCCTTGCACCAAACATGAACCATTTTTTTGGCATTCCACTTAAAGAAAGGAGATGGAGGCTGGGAGTGGTACACATCTGTAACCCTAACAACTTGAGAGACTGAGGCAGGAAGATCTCTGAGTTCAATGCTGGCCTGGGCTACAGAATGAGTTCAAAGTCCACACTATATAGTATAACTCTGTCTCAAAAAGGTCAGAACTGAGCATGGCTTTAACATGATTAATTATGCCTTCTAGCAAACTTAAAAATTTATTTCATCACTTTTCCAACAATAGAGAACTAGGGGTGAGTTTAGACCACTTGGCTGCTGGATCTTGAAGCGACCCAGAGCGCAGGACCAGCGAAGAACCCTTCAGCAGAACTCCCTGCAAAGAGGCTAGAGGCAAGACCCACCCAGCTGATTCAGGAGCAGAACATCTTGCCAGTGTGACACAAAGTGCTCACTGGCAAGGCTGCAGCAGGAAGAACTGGAGCACAGCAGCCAGACCCAAACCACACCCACCAGTAAGAGTCTAGACCCAGACCAGACCTGGTGCTAAGGTAATAACTCTATCTAAGCTCTACACCAAAGGTCAAAAGTCAGTGCTATACAAAATGACAAAGAGAAGGAACAAAATCAATCTCAGGCCCGGAGTCTACCCAATACAAATGCAGAAGACACTAGCATCAAGGAAATTGGAAATCACATGCCTGAAATCTCTGAAATAATAGCGTTGGAAATAAAGAAACAACTGCAGAAAGGTACAGATGAAATCAGATCAGAAATAATTTCTGAAGTAAAAAAAGTAGCAATAACTATAATCAAAGAAGTACTAAATGCTTTTAAAGAATACACTGATACAAAAATAGAGCAGAATATAAAAATGATGGAACCCTTGAATAAGCAATATAGGAAAAAAATAGAATGTATGAAGCAGAACCAAAGTGATATACAGGATATTAAAACCTCAATCACAAGCTGGCAAATACGTTTGAGTGAAAGTGCAAATAGACTCTCTGACCTTAAAGACACCACTGCAGCTAGACAAAAAGCAAAGATCTTTTAAAAACAACTAGGATGCAGGAAAAAATAATTCAAACACCTGCAAGACAATGCAAAGACAAACAATATTAGACTAGTAGGCATCAAGAAGGAAGAAGTCAATACAAATGATATAAAAAGAATATGGTGGGGCCAGGGAGATGGCTCAGTGGAAATAAGCGCTTCCCTGGCAACCCTAAGGGCCGAGTTCAATCCCTGGTTCCTCAAAAAAAAAAAAAAAAAAAAAAAAAAAAGAATATGGGCAGAAGTAATAGCAGAAAACTTCCCAAATATGGGGCAACAATCTGACATTCAGGGAACCAAAGCATATAGAACTCCAAATAACACCAACCCAATTAAAACCACTCCCAGCCATATAATAATCAAGATCTCAGAAATTCAGCCCAGGAACAGTATAATAAAAGCCACTAAAGAAAAGAAACATCACATTTAAAGGAAAACCCATGAGAATAATGGCAGATTTCTCTTCACAAACCATCAAGTCAAGAAGGGCATGGAGCAAAGTATTTCAAGTCTTGCAAGAAAACAAATTCCAACCCAGATTGATATACCCTGTAAAACTCTCTTGCAAGTATAATGGAGAAATCAAATACTTTCATGACAAAGAACAACTAAAGAATTTCATTATGACAAAGCCAAGCGTACACAGACTACTAAATGATGTTCTAGAGAGGGAGCAAAATGATCACAGCCCCATGACCGAGAATGGAAAGAACCCACCAAATAGGCAAAACAATTAAACACAGGAGAATAAGAGGTATACAATAGTAGTCTTTCAGCTATTCTTTTGTGTACAGCAGCAAAATATTTCCATCAGCGCACTCTACAAATGGACTTCTCTTGCACCCTATGGGTCATGATTCCATATGGGTCTACAGGGTAGATTTCAAGAAAATAGCTGTAGGTCAGTCCCACAAGTGACACTTGGCCACTAGTAAGTGTCATGGTCATTATCCATGTCCACGACACACTAAAACTTTGTGTGATACCTTATCCCCAAACTGTCAGAAGTGATGGTCATTTATTTGTCATTCTAGTATTTATCTTATGTTTTATTCTTAGTACTTCTTTACTATCATGAAAATTTTCTTAGTTCAACTGTCTTGAAACATTTAATTTTTAATTAGTATTTAATTTTCTGAATATTGCTTAATCTTAATTTTTGTTTTAAGATTTATATCTTTGAATTACAATTTATCTAAAAGATATCGTATGATATTTTCTAGCATGACAAACTTTAAAAAGTATATTTCTAGTTTCTGCTGACTTTATATTACTTCTTCCTTGTCCTTTATACACACATACACATACATATATATGAAAATAATATGTGTAAAACCCGACATAAGATTGGTACTGTTTCATAGAAATCTTCAATGACCTTTTAAATATAGGTTCATCTAATATATTTTATATAGTCCTGCATAACTATCACTTTGAGAGCTCTTTATTGTTCATCCAGGAACATACTGCAACTTCTCTTGCCTTTTGAATTATGTTCTTTGTTATTTCCTGTATGCTGCATCTGGAGGTATTAAAATATCTCAAGTTTGTATAACTAGAGAATATTTTACTTTTAGTTTTCAAAGGTATGTTTGCTAAAGTATAAAATTCAAAGAGGATAGATTTTTTTTTTTCTTTCAGTCCTTTAATTAGTCTAGTTACACACTTGGTCCTTTTTTTTCTTTATAATGTGGAACAAGATGCGATTTAATTTTGTTGTTCCATAACTAATATTTATGTATATGCTTTAATCATTTTTTTTCTTTATAATAAGTTTTGGACAATTTCATTTTTGTGTATCTTGATATGATTTTATTTAACTTTCTTGTGCAAAAGGTTCATTTTTCTTGGAAATGTGGTATTATAAGTTCAACTAAATTCAGAAATTTTAAATCTTTAAATATTTATTGGCTACTCCTTTCTACTTTGAAAATTCTAATTACATGAATATAAAAAAAGGTGAAGTTAATGCTCATAATTTTTGTTTTTACTCTGATTTTTTTCCTCTCTTGAATTTCTTATAACTTCTTAGTTTTCTGTTTTTTTTTTTAAACAAAACTTATACGTTTCTATCTGGTAATCTGAAAACCTAATTTGCACATATCATCATGTAATACAGCAACCATTGTTGGATTCCTATTCCTTGGTTTGGTAAAATCTTATATCCTGTATAATGCTATTTTCTTCTATCACTATTTTATATTCTTTAAAAGTAGTTAAGGGCCAGCAGTATAGCTCAGCGGACTAAGCACAGGGACCAGGGTTCGATGCCTGGTTCCCCATGCCACGCTGGCCCCGCCTGCGGGTGTGCTGAGCCAGCAATGCAATGCGGGCATGGTGGTGCATGCCTGTAATCCCAGCACGTGGGAGGCAAAAGCAGGAAGATCACTATGAATGTGGGCTGCATACATAGTGAGACCCTGAACCAAAAAAAAAGAAAAAAGCAAAGTAAAAATAATAATAAAAAATACAAAAAAATCCTATAGGGACAATTATATACATATACATTTTTATATTTATATAATTTATATGTATATTATACAATTATCATAACATTAGATTTATAAATTAGGCATACTAAGAGTTTAACAATAACTAGTAATAAAATGACAATCATGACAGTGTACTATAATAGAAGTCAAATAAATGTTGTCTACTGTCCAAAAAAAATAGAGAACTAGGAAGCATTACACAAAATCATTGGGCAACAAAACCACACTAATACATGTTTAAGTGAACAGCAACATGTGTCTAAATGCTGCCAGTGAAAGACCTCTCAAAACAGGATGTCTCCACACCTATCTAGACAAAGAAGGATCTGCTAGTACGGTCTCACCTCCAACTGCCAGGCTTACCTTTCTTCTCCCCAGTGTAGGGCACGTAGTCTTCCCTATCTTTATGCTCCAATGCTTCCTTCTCCAGGTATGAGAGGAGGTGGTCTCTGTCAAACGGGCCGGTGGCAGCCTTGGACGTCTGGTTCTTTTGCCGGAGCCCTGCAGGCAGAAGGGCATTCTGCCAGAGAATGAATCAGCTGTTAGGACCACCAAAGGCCGGCGCCCTGAGCATCCACTGAGCTCCTGAGATCTAGATGGCGGTGCACATGGCATTGGATATTGCACTGCTGCGGGATTCCACAGCAGTGTGGTAAAAGGGCTCTGGACACAGTCCTTTCTACAAATTAGAAAATACGCTACTAGCAGAAAAAATCCTTTAGTTTTTTTTAAATATCCAAGTACAATAATAAAATTTTTTCTTAATATTTAACTGCTTAGCATATACATAAGTAGAATAATTCTATCACCAAGGAATGTAAGCAACTTTATGTATTCCTTCATAATGACTGCTACTTTTTTTTTTTTTTTTTTGTCTTTTTGAGAAAGGGTCTCACTATGCAGTTCAGGCTGGCCTTAAGCTCACTTTGTAGCTCAGGCTGGTCTCAAACTCACAACAATCCTCCTGCCTCAGCCTCCCGAGTGCTGGGATTACAGGCCTGCACCATC
Source organism: Ctenomys sociabilis (assembly GCA_004027165.1). Lineage (NCBI taxonomy): Eukaryota > Metazoa > Chordata > Mammalia > Rodentia > Ctenomyidae > Ctenomys > Ctenomys sociabilis. The sequence goes on along the minus strand of PVKA01009269.1, from coordinate 55,919 downwards.
ACACCCAGCTGCTACTTTTTTAAAAAAATGTATTTGGTATAGGGTCTCACTACACAGCTTGGATTTGTAGTGATCTTCCTGTTTTTAGCCTCCCTACACTGGGATTACAGGGGTGCACTACCATGTCCACTAAGCCCAGTACCAGTGGCTAGCTCAGCGTGCCTGGGGAGTGGGGCTGGAACAGCATGTGGTGCCGGGATCGAATCCAACACCTGGCACTTGCCTAAGCAGGCACATAGTCTGCTGAGCTATCTCACCATCCCTTTAATGATTGCCCCTTAATCATACAGAATTTGTGACAGACATGTGCAATGTAGAGAATACCAGGAGGTTAATGAAGACTTGTTCCCCATGGCACAGGAGCTGCCATGGTTGCTGTGCTGCACAGTTCCTATCCATACCACGCATGCCTGCAGCAGGATCATGGCCCAGGTTTCCTGGTGGGCACAGCCCTAGAGGGCAGGCTGACAGTGGGGCCCTGGGGAGGGCCAGACTGTCTCCTGGGGCCCTATATACCTTTCCTGCACAGGGAGCAACTTGGAGCCACAGTACTAAGTAAATGCCTCTTTTCATCAGGAGCCAGAGGTGCTACTACTTGGCCTCATCCTAATGGGCACTGCTCTGCTTGACAGGTGAGAGGCACCAGAGAGGCCACTGAAGGGCTGAGGCTCTTTTGTAACCTCCCTACACTGGCAGTGATACTGAAGCCTGAGGTGGAGCAGCAACTGCATGTGACAAATGGTAACTGAAAATGTTCATTTTAGAGCCAGGCGTGGTGGCGCATGCCTGTAATCCCAGCACTGGGGAGGCTGAGGCAGGAGGACTGTTTGAGTTCAAGACCAGCCTGAGCTACAAAGTGAGTTTAAGGCCAGCCTGAACTGCATAGTGAGACCCTGTCTCAAAAAGACAAAAAAAAAAAAGTTCATTTTATAAGTACAAACCAAACCCCTTAAGCTTTGGCCATTTGTGAATATCCACAATAATTTTCATAAGCTTTACCTGTGTCCTCTTGCATATAATGGCACTTATGACACCACAAGCTAACTTCTAAAGATGGCCCATAGGTCTGTCCCTAATCCTGCACCAAGTACGAATTTGTAATCCAAACTCAACTATCTGTAGGACCATAACATCCACGAGCTCTCTGCCCCAACTGTGACTGAAATGAGGTCACAGCTGAAGCCACTCCCACTCCACCGTGGGTCCACTCCTTGCTTGCTTCCTAAGGGACTTGGTCAGCCTGGTGGCGCCATCTCCAGCACTTCACCGGCTTCAAGCTTCCGAGCCCCCCCCCCCCCCCGTCAGCCCATCCTCCACAGCCCTCATTGGCTCACTCACTTTCATTCATTGGCCTCACCGCCCCACCTCTCCACCCCACACACTGGGCTCAGCCTCCTCAGATGTGGGCAGGCTGCCCAGTCAGTTCCCTGCACGGTGGGCCTCAGGGACACAGCCCCTGGTTCTCTGTGCTCCTTGGATTGCTGCTCCACTCCCTGGCTCATAGCAACCATCTCCTTTCAGATCTGGTGTGATTCTGACTTACAATGCCTGCACCAAGTGGGAGGGGCTCATCCAGGTGGCTCATACTTGTCTCCTCCACCTGGCAAGCAGCCTCCAGGTGACCCCTGAACTCACTGAATAAAGATTCTAGGACGTTACAGGATAAAAATGCTGAGACAAACTAATAAAAAGTCACTGTCCTCCATTCAGAAAGCACACACATAGGTACTGCCGATTCAGTGGTGGGGATTGAGTTGCACTATTTCACTTGTGTGCTCAAGCCTATGTGAAATAATAGAGCTTCACTAATTTTTTTTTTTTTTGTACCAGGAATCAAACCCAAGACCTCAGGTTTGCCACACAGGTGCAGTGCCCAAATAATATAGCTTTAAAGTACATTACATGAGGCTGGGCCTAGAGGATCCTCATGAGCTGGAGGCCAGCCTGCAATACACAGTGAGACCTCATCTAAAAAAACCAATCAAACAAAAAAACAAACAACAACAACAAAAACTCACTAAAAAAGTAGTAAATTCTAAAGGGACATAGTGGCACATGCTGTCATCCAAGCACTCTGGAGAAGCCAGTCTGGGCTACATACTGAGTTCAAGGCCCACCTGACTACATAAAGCCATACATACACACAAAGCTGGGCACAGTGGAACACACTTGTATTCCCAATGCTCTGGGAGGCTGGAGATAGGAGGATCTCACGCTGGAGCCCAATCCAAGCAGCAAGACTGTCTCAAAAAAAAACCACCACCACCACCAACAACAACAAAAAAAACTTAAAAAGGGCTGCAGATATAGTTCAGTGCAAAGGCCCTGGGTTCCGTCACCTTCCAGGACCACAAAGTAAACCAAATCAAAAACAAGAAAAAAATTGCTACTATAAGTGATGTCTCTCCCTTATAGTAGTGCAACTTTGTTGTAATAATATACTCCCAACCATGGAAATGAATCAAATAGCTTTCACCCTGAGCTTAATCTCCAACACTCAAAGGAATACCCTCCATCCTGAAGGATGCCTAAATGAATGGGCAGTTGTGTGGGGAATACTGGCACCTACCCTCCGTGCCTTCAGGCCTGCTAGGCTCTCCTTAATACTTCATGACAGCAGGAGGGCTGAGGTCTCTATAGTATCCTGGATAATTTACATGACAAATAGCAGCCTCTTGAAAACACAGTACATAAGCAGACTATGCGGATGTCCCTGATTCACAGTGTAGCTCAGCTTTCAGATGGTGCAAACACACACTTCCACACAGGAAGGCTGAGCAGGGTTGATGCGGGGCGACCACTCAACTGCAAGCTCTGTCAATGTTCTCAAGGTGAGCTGGGCTACACTGCTGGACTCAGTGTACTAAGTGCAGAGTCTACCTCAGATGGGCTAGTCAGGGATGGTGACTACAGCACACCATGAGTTGGTCTGCTCCATGATGGGAAGTGACACCAAGGGCTGAGCACTCTCAACAGGGCACCCTTAGGCCTAAGGCCACAAAACTGCAGGGCACAAGGTACTGGGACACACCAGCACAGCTGGAGACACAGATAGTGTGTACTGAGGAGCAAGCAGTCCGCCAGCATGGCCAGAACCCTTGGAGGAGATGAACACGCAAGTGTCCGAGAAGGATGCCCCACCATGAGGGCGCAGGATGGGGTGGAGCTGGGAGGGCGCCCAGAGCCCATTCCTTTGGGAGGGTAGGGGAGCTCACTGCTCACTGGCAGCTCTGGCCCAGGGTGCAGCGCCTCCATTCACCTTTATGGGGAGCACACACCTCAGGATCCAGATCATCCAGAACAGTCTCCAGCTGCTTCAGCTCCAGCTCAGACAGCTTCCCAAGCAGCTCATCTTCATCCAGGTCCTTATACTTTTCCAGGTCTTTCCGGAATGGCAGCGCCATGCTTCCGGGTGTAGGCGTCACCTAATTTTCTTGAGTAATGATTCCTGCTTTGTCTTAAAGCTACAAAAAAAGAAAGAGGACACTTAAATTCTTGGCCACCTCCTCCCCATCTGGCACATTTTGGGGTGCGTGACCTGCTCTTCCCTGTCCTGTGTTCTCTGCTCATAGGTTGCCACACACTCCTGTCCTCCTCTTAAGAGATCACTCCAGCATTTACCTTTTGGTCTTTTGTTAATGAAACCATCAACTGGGAAAAAAAGAGGAGGGAATGATACTCAAAGCCATTAAAACACATGTTTGATAATATTTAGGGTTTAGAATTTGAGCAATTATAATACAGTAGGAACCAAATTCACTTCTCCTCTCAGGGCTTCACCTGGGTGAGGACTATGCTTCAGCCACTTGCAGCGGCACGTCTGTTTCACCCTGGCTAGGTGAACAGGGACTGACATGAGGGACAGCAAGATATGCCCCAGAGAGAGTGAGCGGCCTCTTTCCTAGGGAATATTTTTCTGACAAGGCAGCAGGTGAGAGCGTTACTGAGGGTGGAGCTTGTGCTGGGAAACTGCATGCACTTAGCATCAGAACTGTCTCCAACCTTGCTGGCCCCTCTCCTGCTCCCCTCTCCATCATAATTCAGTAAAATGCAGACTGAAATGCTGGTGAAATGCCACTGTGCATCTACAAGGATGGCCACCACTAGAATTTCGACAGCGCCCACAGTTAGGGAATAAGGAAAAGGAGCACCGATTGTCACACACTGAATCTTCTGTATGTCAGCTCAGTACCCACAAATAAAGAAAGTTTGAAGGTGAGAAAATTAAATATATATATATATGTATATATATGTATATATATATACATATATATATATAATTATATATATAATATATATATAATACATATAATATATATAATTTTCCCCCCTTTAAATTTATGGCCAGATAGCTCAGCAGCAAAAGTACCTGCCTGGCAAGCACAAGGTCCTGAATTCCATCCCATTACCCCCCTAGAAAGAAAAATATATGTTGTGTACATATACACACATATTTTAACATTTTTATTTATTTGGTACTGGGTCTCATTACACAGCTCCAACTCATAGTGATCCTGCTTTAGCCTTCCCAGTGCTGGAATTACAGGTGTGTGTCACCACTCCTGGCATGCCTGGGTAGGCATGGCATGTGGTACCAGAGATCAAACTTGGGATCTTCCACTTGCCAGACAGGTGCTTAGACTTCTGCACTATCTCCCCAGCCCTATATTGTACATATTTAAACAAAATAAAAGGGAGACAGGCAGTTCAGTGGCATAAGCACTTTCCTGGTATGCACAAGGTCCTAAGTTTGATCCATAGTACTACACCAAAATAAAAATATACTTTAAAAATATGTGCACTTTTTTTTTTTTTGACACAGGGTCTCACTATGAAGCTCAGACTGGCCTCAAATTCACAGCAATCCTCCTACCTCTGCCTTCTGAGTTGCAAGTAAAAAAATTAAAAATAAGACCATTTTGATAAAAAGAAGATATTCTGCTGGGCATAGTGGCACATGTCCACAACTCCAGAACTTGGGTGGCTGAGGCAGGAGGATCACAAATTTAAGGTCAGCCTGGCCTAAATAGTGAGTTCAAGGCCAATGTGAACTACACAGCAATATCCTGTCTCAAACAAAAACAGACAAAATATTTCCCCTCATAAAAGTACCAGGGACATAGTACTTGAGACAGGTAAGGGGAAAAACTGACAAAGATCTATAACTATGTATCAAGAATAATTTAGCTATTTTATGTTATTTTTATATGTCTACATAATTGATAGCTTAAAATGTGCTTTAACATTTTTTGAAAATTATATGATAAACACTATAGCCAGGCATGGTGGCGCAGGCCTGTAATCCCAGCACTCGGGAGGCTGAGGCAGGAGGATTGTTGTGAGTTCGAGACCAGCCTGAGCTACAGAGTGAGCTGAAGGCCAGCCTGAACTGCATAGTGAGACCCTTTCTCAAAAAGACAAAAAAAAAAAAAAAAAAAAAAAAAAAAAAAAAAAAAAAAAAAAAAAAAAAGGACTATCTCATAGCCAGTAAACCTCTCTCTCCTTATAATTTAATTATTTTGGGCATCACTACCTTTATTCCCAAAAGCATCCCAACCTGGGCCACAAATTCAATGATCACCTGTACGGTGGGGGGGGGGGCAGTGCCCCAAAACCACAGGGTTTATATAGACTGATGGGTCATTTCCTGAACAGACTAAGCTACCTACTCCCACAGGTGCTTCTCCTACCCCTTCCACATCAAGCCTCATGGCCAAAGTTACAGTACTGCTGCAGGGAAAGCAGAGTGGATAGCCTGGAGGCCACCCAGCAGAGAGCACCCTGGCACCCTCATTGCACTGAGGCAGCAAGCAGTCACTTCACTGTCCTGCTCCCTCTCTACTCTGACCTTACAGGGAGATGCCCTTAGCAGAGTGTTTGCCCTTTTATATCCCTTGCAGAAGGGCACCCACGTGGTATACATGTCTTGAGGCTTGCTTATTTAACAGTGAGTGGAGCTGATGCTTAGTGCTATGTATTCTTCACCTGCATTTCTATGTAACATTCATCACAAAGCAAGCACATTTAAGACACTAGCAGCCTTTCCCCCTATATTCCTCTGCTTCAAACAATCTTGTTACCTAGTTCCTGGCACATGCCTTCACAAGCATCTACAAGGCCTGAGGCTAGGAATGAAGCTGCTGGAGAAAGGGGCCGCTTACTCTAACACCTATTTTTGAAGCAGTCCAGCCACCTGTACATGCAGAAGATTCTGCGTGTGACAGCTCAGGCTGTTCCTCCTCCTTACTAGCTGTGGGCATTACTGACGCGCTAGTGGTGGCCATCCTGCCTGATGAGCTGTTGTTACATTTTACTGAATTATGATGGAGTTGAGCACCTTTGCCTTTGATTATTGACCAGTGGGTGCTCCTTATTCCAGGAACTACCAATTTCATTGTGAGTAGCTTGTCTAAAGACACATTTTATGCAATGTGGACACTAACTTTTCCATGTGTTTCTCTCTTTTAAAGAGTAAAAAATAATTTTAAAAATCATAAAAAAATAGGGGGCTGGGGAGATGGCTCAATAGAATAAGCACTTGCTTGGAAAGCACAAGGGCCTGAGTTCAACTCCTGGTTCCACCAAATAAATAAATAATTAAAAAATAATAATAATACAGAATTTTGCTAAATAAGACAGGCATTCAACAATGGTTGTTATATTTTATACTGTTGTCTTCAAATCAGTTGTTCACTTTTCCTCCCTGGTAGAGCACCTAAAGCATGGTGAACGTTCCCAAAACCCAGCGAACTTTCTGTAAGAAGTGTGGCGAGCATCAACCCCATAAAGTGACACAGTACAAGAAAGGCAAGGATTCCCTATATGGCCAGGGAAAGCAGAGTTATCACAGGAAACAGAGTGGCTATAGTGGACAGACTAAGTCAATTTTCCGGAAGAAGACGAAAACTACAAAGAAGATTGTTCTGAGGCTTGGGCTTGAGTGTGTTGAGCCCAACTGCAGGTCTAAGAGAATGCTGGCTATTAAGAGATGAAAGCATTTTAAACTGGGAGGAGATAAGAAAAGAAAGGGCCAAGTGATCCAGTTTTAACCTTTCATGTCTTTTTTTTTTAATTGTGAAGACAATAAAATCTTGCTGTGTTCACTTAAAAAAACAAAAACAAATCAGTTGTTTAGATTACCAGATATAATAAGCATGCAAAACTGATTTAAAAAACCCAAACAAATAAATGGAATGTAAAAGGGCCAGGGATATAGATCAGTGGCACAAGTGCCTGTCTGACAAGCATAAGGTTCTACGTCCAATTCTTGGTATCCAAAACCAACAAAACAAAACAAAAGAAAAAGACAAATAATTTTTAAGTATTAACTGTTCCTTCCAACGGAACAGTAGAAATCAGCAGTAGGATTATCTAAACTATTCTGTGTATACACGTTTTTCCTTTTCTCCTTTCCCTCACCCAAGTTGTTCCTTCCCTGTGAGCAGTTTCTCTTTCACAGTATCTACTGTACCTTTTATTTTTTTAACAATGTATACATGTTTATTTTATAGACATATTCCAAAACTAAGATGTATAGTATAGAATACTTTTTTTTTCAATATATGATTTCTCTAATTTCCCCACATTCAGATTGGTAAGGACTTTGACAGCATTTGCACTGAATTCTAATCTTGCAGAAAATTTCTAAGTCAAGCCATAAAGCCAGGACCAAGCATTACTTATGATTCATGAAAACAATTGTGCTCCTGAGGCACAAATCATAGAACTATTGAAATTACCAGCTGGATACAACTTTGAAGATCAATCAATCAATCAACAGATAAAGTCTTGTACAGCATATTGTTGGATTTGCTTCCTGACCCACTGTGTGCCAGTCTGTTTCTTCTAATTGGTGAATTGAGTCCATTTACATTGATGGTTACAATTGAGATATACTGACTTATGTTTGACATTTTGTTTACTACCTGCTGTTGCATACCTCTTTTTCCCCTGTGTTTAATTGTTCGCCTTATTTGGTGGGTTCTTTCCATTCTCATTCATGGGGTTGTGATTATTTTGCTCCCTCTCTAGAATATCTTTTAGTAGTCTGTGTAGGACTGGCTTTGTCAACATGAAATTCTTTAGTAGTTGTTTGTCATGGAACTTTTTCACTTCTCCGTTACTTTTTCACTTCTCCGTTATACATGAAAGAGAATTCTGCAGGGTATATCAGTGTGGGTTGCAATTTGTTTTCTTGCAAGACTTGATGGTTTGTGAAGAGAAAGCTGCCATTATTCTGATGGGCTTTCCTTTAAATGTGATCTGATTCTTTTCTCTAGCAACTGTTAGCATACTGTTCCTATGCTGACTTTCTGGGATCCTGATTATCATATGTCTAGGTGTAGTTTTAATTGGGTTGATATTATTTGGAATTCTATATGCTTCAGTTACATGAGTGGCAGATTTTTTCCTCATATTTGGAAAGTTTTCTGCTATTACTTCCATCCATATTCTTTTCATATCATTTTTTCTTTTTATATACTTTATATTGACTCCTTTCTCATTGATGCCTGTTAGTCTTATGTTGTTCACCTTTGCATCATCTTGCAGTTGTTGAATTATTTTTTCTGCAATCTTGTTTTTAAGAGATCTTTTCTCACCTATTCACTATCTGCAACAGTGTCTTCAAGATCTGAAAGCCTATTTTCACTTTCATTCAAACAATTTTGCCAGCTTGTGATTGAGGTTCTACTGTACCTTTTAGATTTTATTTACTCTTTCAGGTTCTTACACTAGAGAGACAATATCTCTACACATGTGGTCTGATTTATTTCACTTGTGAGTTTGGTCTCTAGTTGCATGCATTTACCTATGAAAGTCTCAAGTTTATCTTAATTATTATATAAAAATACCACATCTTTTTTATCCTTTCTTCAGTTGATGAGCATTTGGGTTGTTTTCAAAATTTAGCTACAACAAACCACACTGCAACAAAGCATGCTGTTACAAACCCAGGGGTACATATATGATGGTGGTATGTTTCCAATTCTGGAAAAACAGCCAGAAGGAGGATTGGGATGAATGGGACTTATAATGCTAGTTTTTTGAGGAATCTCCACACTGATTTCCACAGTGGTTGTACCTAGTGCACACTCCCACCAGCAGTGGGCAAGGGTTCCTTTTCCCCAGCAGTCCCTCTAGCATTTGTTATTGGTTGATTTCTTGATGACAGCTATTCTTGCTGGGGTGAGATGAAATCTCAATATTGTTTTAACTTGCATCAATGATGTACTTTTTTATATATTTATTTGCTATTTATATTTACTATATATAATATATACTCAAAAATACAGTAAATATTTAAAATTTAAAAAGTATTACAGTACAAGGCACATTGCCATTATTCTCCTTCAAAATCCTCCCCTGTGTGTGTGTGGTTTTTTTTTTTTTTTTTTTGAGGAACCAGGGATTGAACTCAGGCCCTTGCGCTGGCCAGGAAAATGCTTATTCTACTGAGCCATCTCCCCAGCCTCTCCCCTGTGCTTTAAAAACCTTTGTCCCACCATTCTTGTCACTTTCTGAAGCATTTCTGAAAATTCTCTCTCTCTCTTTCTGTTTTTGGTGGTGCCAGAGATCAAACTCAGGACCTTGCACTTGACAGGGAAGCACTTACTCCACTGAGCTATTTCCCTGGCCCTGGAAATTCTCTTTTAAGAGTGTCTTTAGTTGTGCTGTAATGGCTGCCTAGATGTCCTGAATCAACTCATAATCAATCATGGTCATTTTGACTTTGAGGAAGAGCCAGTAGTCTCATCACTGTGAAAGATCTGTGAATAAGACAGAGGAAGCCACCCCATGATATTTTTAAGCCTGCCTTTTTGTTGGATTACAGCAGCACTTACTATATTTTTTAATCACATCTCAAGGACATTCAGGAAAGAAAATTCCTAGAACTGCTTCAGAAAGTGGAAATAATAATGGAATTGTGTCAAAAGTATATTTTGAAAGGGCTGGCCAAATAACTCAGCGGATTAAAGCACCTGCAAGCAGGCGCAGGAGCTGTGGGTTCGATCCCCAGGGCCTGCTGTGCCAGTGCCACCACCCCTGGGGCACACTGAGAGGGCAACTGAGACTGAGCGTGGTGGTGCACACCTGTAATCCCACCACTTGGGAGGCTGGAAAGAATGGATCACTACAAGTCCAATCTAGTAGTGAGATCCTGAACACCCTATAGACCCTTCCCTAAAAAATACAGAGGATTTGAGCTTGCCACAACAAGAAAATCTAACCTATTCCAGCACTCTCCCCACTGTGAGATAGGCTGTTATATAGACTTAAACAGTGCAAAAAAAAAAAAAAAAAAAAAAAAAAAAAAAAAAATAATAATAATAATAATAATACAGGGGGGAGAATGTATATTTTGAGAATAAACAATGGCAATGTGACTTTCACTGGAACACTCTTTTCCCATAAACATGCACGAAGTCCTTGTCAACAGCAATCCATGTACACTTCCATTAACTCTTAATATCTCTCATCTTTTCCCAATTACTCAAGCAAAAATACCAACTTTGGTTAAAACCAAAGTTGCACTGGGGAGCAAGCAGTCCGCTAGCATGGCCAGAACCCTTGGAGATGAACATGCAAGTGTCCAAGAAGGATGCCCACCATGAGGGCGCAGGCCAGGTGGAGCTGGGAGGGCGCCCAGAGCCCGCTCACAGGGAAGGAACAACACTGAGAGGGCAATGCAGAGGAACAACGCAGAGAAACTGCTCACAGGGAAGGAACCACTTGGATGAGGGAAAGGAGAAATGAAGGAAAAACGTGTATACATAGAATAAGTTTGGTTAAAACCAACCTTTCTGCTTCTAACCAGGAAACAAATGGCAGATGAAACTTAATCGTCTCCACTTGCTCTCCCTCCTGCAGAGACCCCTGGCCAGGTTCTCAGCAGAAGAAGAGATGGGGCTAAGAGAGAGAAGGGGCTCAGAAAAACCAGGGCCACAAAGCCACATGAGAGGAGGCACCACCAAGTGTTGCTTCTGGGCCAGTCCTGTTACCTGGGAACACAACTGGAATGCAGCCTCCAAAGAGCACTGAAGCAGTGCACTGGGCTTGTCCAGGTGTGAGAAGACTGCTTCGTCTATGCATACAAAACACACTCTCCCGTGCCTCATGGTTCTTGCCACAAACTTCTTAGCTCCCTTTCCAGTAAAACTCACAAGCAGTCACCTAGATTCAATGCCTATTCTCTTCTCCATTTTCCTGCACCTGGCTTTCAAGATCTACGCTGTGTGTAGCCAGATGCCAGTGGCCCTCAGCTCTTGTCGCAAGTTCTGTCAGACGCAGCACCTGGTGGTACCTCTTTATGCAGCTTTGCTGGCCCTGGCTTTTCACCAATTAAAGTGCCCACAAACTTAGGAAAGACTACTTTTTCTGTATCTATGGTAATAAGTAGCCACCCAAACCTGATTAACAAGTTGTTTTTGCCAGCCAGTCACCATCAGCCACTCAACTCTGAAAATCAGCCAATCAGGAAGAGGTGGATGCCAATCACTCTTGACAGCCAACCTATCAGAATTCAGCTTTCTCAGCTAATGTCAACCCACCATAGCCAATCCCTATTTTCTCTAAAGCTTATGTAAAACACTATAGTGTCTTCTGCTTAAAAAACCTATGTTTGGCCAGCATAGTTCCCCCTTATGAGAGTAGTAAATTTAGCTCTGCTTTTTTTTGACTGGGAGTCTCATTATCTTTTCATGATGAAAAATATTTCTGATATTTGTTTTCAAATAAAAAGATTTTAATGTTAATACATATTAGATCAAAATATTCCTTCTAGATAAATTTCCATGTAATATTTTGAAATGGATACAGTTCACTATCCAATAATTCCCTAAGTAGCTGCTTGAATTTACTCTGGCTAAAACAATTCAAATCAAGGCCAGCCAGATAGCTCAGTTGATTAAAGCACCTGCTTAGGCAGACGCTGAGGCCAGGGTTCAATCTCTGGCCTGCAGATTCAATATCTGGCCTGCAGGTTCAATCCCTGGCCTGCTGTGCCAGCTCTGCCCCATGGGCGCACTGAGATGGCAATGGAGACTGGGCATGGTGGCGCGCACCTGTAAAAACAGGAAGGATCATTACGAGTGTCTGATCTGTATAGTGAGACCCTGTAGACCCTATACTAAATACTTTAAAAATAAAATAAAACAAAATCAACAGTTTTTTTTTTTTTTAAATTCATTTATTTATTACAGTGTCTCGCTACACATCACGGATTCTTTTTTTGCGGGGGTGGGGGGGTCAGCTCAGCCCGCCCTGGGGGGAGGGGCTGGCATAGCATGTGGTGCTGGGGCTCGAACCGCGGTCTCTGAGAGGCGCATTAGACTGCTGAGCTATCTTGCCAGCCCAACAGTTCTTTTTCCTTCTGTGCAGATCTAGCTTCAGAATTAACCAGAAGCAATGTCAAATAAATTATCTCCTGTAGACTATAGGAGCTGAAGCACCCAGATGCTCCCTCAGTTAATGTTAGCCTTGAATTGCTTCCTTGCAGAGGCCTCCACTTACTGTGGTGGGCTCCTTAGTTACAAAGGTGTTTTAACTCTCAGAAGAACCTCCAGGCTCCTCAGTGTCATTCAACAGAGCATGCTGTGACCCCAAGTCATGAACCCTGGGCCTGAGATGCTGTCACTAGAGCAGGATGCATGGTGGGAGAGGGGAGAAAAAGTCTAATAGGTCACTCCTTTTTACAAGGTTATGCTTCTAATCCACACTAATTACAACTAAAAAAAAAAAAAAAAAAAAAGGCTATAAAAACTGTAGCCAGTGTCCTAGCTCATTAGCGTAGCTTATAGACTTAATTCCTCAGAGGTGATGGAGAGGCCAGCAGCCTCAGGGTCTGGTGAGTCCATTTGGACTCACAGATGGCGTCTTCCAGCTCTCCAGAGCAGCTTTTACAAGGGTACTAATCTCACTTATGAGGGCTGCATCCTCAGGGCACTTCCTAAACTTGTCTAAGTCCACACTGATGACTGATTCAAAATAAGGGGTGGGGGAGAAATAGGGAGACCACAGCAGACACCACTACATCCAAAGCACCGCACACATACACATATTTACCATCTACAATGCAAACTCACTTTATTTTACCCCTCTCAGCAGGACCCCACAAGACTCTGCACCTCCCTTTCCTGCTCAATGCGGCAGAGCTCCACTTCGTTCCCACTTGCTGGTCTTCTTGGTGGTGCTACAGCAGCAGAAATCCCAGGTGAGGTCAGAGGAAGCCAGTCTGTATACCACAGCTGCTTGATGGTCAGAATAGCACTTCTCAGCACCAAATATTCTCAACCTTTTTTTTTTTAAGTTGGGTAATAGAACCTGTAGACCAGGAAACGCACAAGTTTTCCCCAAAACTGTTGCAAACTCAAAAATTCTTTAAAAAGAAATGACATCATATGAATTAGGCTCTCAGGGTATAAAGTTACAGAGCTCTCTGATCCTACTGGTTAACCTAAAGAGCCTCTACCATCATGCTGTGGACAAAGCCAAATATGATACAGTGCGGCTTGTGGGAAAGCTTATCAGTGCGCAGCCAGCAATCAAAATGCTGTGTGCATTCCAAGTACACAATGGAAAGATTAATCTGAGGGCTCTCTCTCCTAATGAAGTACACTGTGACTCATTCTTCCTCTTGCAAGAATTTTCTTACTCCACTAAGTCAGCAGGCACTGAAGTATATAAAAATCCTGAGTCAAACTAGGCAAGGATGAAGAGAAATCACTCTGAGAGTAAGGGGAACTTTATGCTGTGAGCAAAGGTGCTACCTTTCCTCCATTTCATTTCTTCTAAAATATTTGGGCTTTTTTATAATTTGTGTGTGTTTGTCCCCCTCAAAGCCTCATTCAGTTACTGAGGTGCAGTTCTACAGTTTGTGATTAGTTCATAGTCCAAGGCTGGGATTGTAGGGTCTGAGTACTGCTAGGATTATGGGTATGAGTGCTACACCCTGGACAGATAGCCTGAATGTTAACAAAAGAGAGAGACAGACTTGCTCTCTGTTGCCATTGTTGCTGTTACTTCTCCCTTTTGCTCTTGCTGTTTTGCTGCCTTCCATTGCCATGAACTACTGCCCTCGGCCATGTGCTGCTCTGCCTTGGAGGCAGCTGAGTATGGATTGAAACCTTCGGTAACTGTGAGCTAAAATAAACCTTTCCTAACTTCATTTTGAGGGTCAGGTATTTGTCCCAGTAACGAAAGAAGAGAAACTGAGACAGGCTTCAAACCAGATTTTTTTTTTTTTTTGCTTCATTTTAGGGTGGATCTCTGAATAGTGAAACACTCTCATGGTTTCAACTTCACTGACTGTCCCACCTTGAAATCAATAAATATAAAATCACTTAAGCGACCCTCACAATTAATTACCATCAAGAAACAGGAGCTGCACTGGTAGGATGTAGCACAGGACTTGGACCAGGGAGAAGAAAGGGCCATGGGAATAAGAGAAAAAAAATTTGAGAACTACACAGAATAGATTCTTGTTTTCTTTCCTTACTTTGTAAATGTTTCTCAAACTAGAATTTAAGAGATCATAAGGCTTAAAAATATGGCGGAGGGCCAGCCAGACAGCTCAGTGCCTGCTTAGGCAAGCGACAGGACCTGGGTTCAATCCCCAGCACCACATGCTGCACTCACCCTGGAGACCAGGGGTGGTGGTGCACACCTAATCTGCCAACTTGACTGACGTAAGGCGCTGGAGAAGCTGAAAACAGGAGGATCACTATGAGTACAAACTGCAGTGAGAACCTATACCAAATACATAAAAAGAAAAAGAAAAAAAAAAAAAAAAAAAGATAGATACAGCACAGAGGCTGAAAGTTGTAAAGTCAAAGGTAACAGTTAATATTTTTCTTCAGACACACTGCTCTGTCTGAGTTTATAAGAGTGATGACCAATGAACAGTAGAAATAAGCCACTTGATTTTCCCCCAGCCCTGTCTGTGATGCCACCCTCCACACTACGAGCACAGTCTGGCAACACACTGAAAAGAATCCATTATTAGGGTATTTCTTCTCCACTTCCCTTTAACATTCCTGATATGCAGAGCCCTAACTTCTAGCAACACCACACATCAACAACTATGCCACAGTAAAGATAAAAATGTGTGCCACTGTTCAAACCAAAACGTGCTTACCAGGAAAAGTCTCTCAAAAAAGACTGCTGGGAGAAAACATCTCAAAAAAACATCTGCAAGAACATTGATAGGGTCTGTGTCTAGCTGACCCCCCAAAGCCTCTAGCAGTCATAGAGTAGACTTCTAGAGTTTGTGATTAACTGATGATCTGCTGGGATTATGAGTGTGGGTGCTGCACCCAGCCTGGGGTGGACAGCCTGAATGCAACATAAGGGAGACAGACTTGCTGTCTGCTGCCATTGCTCCTGCCCTTTTGCTCCCTGCCATGTGCCATGCTGCCCTAGAGCCAGCTGAGTATGGACTGAACCCTCTAGTAACTGTGAGCTAAATAAACCTTTCCTTCCTTCATTTTGGGTGTCGGGTATTTGTCCCAGCAACAAGAGACATAACAGACAAAGATGTACATGACTGCTGTTACTCATACTTCTAGGCTCGCTGATTAGCAGTCAATAGCCATCGGAATATTTTGACTCAAAGTTGTTCCAATTCTCTAAACATTTTTTAAAATTAATTTTATTGGTACACTTGTGACATATATAATGATCACATTTATCTTTGGGAATTTCAACCTGTACATAGTATACCTTTTCTTTCCTATTCCTCTCCTTCCTTTCTCCTCTTACAAAACTTTGTGTCTAGGGAAAGGTTTTGGTACAACATGGCAGAAGGGGGGGGGCTTTAAGGGCTTGCCAGAACTAATTACCGAAATAAGCTCATAAAGTATGGAAAATGTTAGACCTTATTTTTATATAAAGACTTCTCAAATCACGAATACAAAATAAATACAATGAACAGCCAGTATATAGCTACTACTATTTGTGTTAATTGCAAAACAATGGATGAAAGTGGCCAAAATGTCAAACTGCATGGCTGATCAATGTCTGTAATAAAAAGTTCTTAAACTATTCCTCTACCCTACTTAACTCTTATGTCTACCTTTATCTGTCCATACCAGAGTTTGCTTTTGAACATTTTTCTAATGAAATCAGTTTTTTTCTTTTTGTATGGAAGGCGGGTCTGGTTGAATTGTAATGGGGGGATAAGATACAAATAGTGTATTTTTAAAATTTAGTAGAAAGATCTTCAAATGTTTTTAAGGCTTTGAGTTTCAGCTAGACTATATAAGTCAAGCTCCCTTTCTTTGGAACAATATTGTGATTACTGTTTGACGGATCCTCCAGAGCTCTTCTCTTACTTAGCTTTGTAACAAACTGCAGCAGACAAGAACACCTACTGGAATTTAATTATCACCAAAAGAGGGAAAATAACAAACTCCACAGAATCCAGAATTCCTCAAGGAAGCCTGCTGTTTAACTTCTGCACTGCCCTGGGCCAGCAGTCCTGCGTGACTGCCGGCCCACTGGGCTCTGTGGCCAAAAGCAAGGCCAGGACCACTCAGTGACTGGAGTGCAGCACTAGTTCCTTCTGATGACAGACCCCTCCATGCCTGTGCTACACACCAAGCAGCCTCTCCCCCTCCCAGTGGAGACTCTGCCTCCATCCCTAATCCAGCTTGCTATTGGCACAGAACGACAGGGGGAGAGGTGGGTCCTGTTCACTTTGTCTCTGAGGTCCACAGACTTGAGTTTCACCTGGCTCTCATAGGCCTCGATGTTAGGGAAACCCCATGAACTCATCTTGGAAAAAAAGGTACCAATCTGCCCTCATCGCTGCGGAGATGAACAACGTTAAATAAAAAGGTAAAACTCTGAAAGCTAAGTCATGCTAGCCAAACATAAAACAAGCAAACAAAAAAGCTACCTTTTTTCCTCTCACAAAAGCGACTTGAAAAACCAGAACCAGATAAAATTTAAAAAATTAAAAAACAAACATGGACCAATATGACTAAGTATTAGAGGAAAAAACATTAGAAGTGGCATGACCACATTAATAAATGTTTTTCAGAAAATAGACAAAGCAAGTATCTATAGCTTGTTTCTTCTTTTCCCACTGATTCCCTAATTTACTGTTTTTTATGAAAACATGAGTTCTCCATTGTAAGTCATAATGAAAAAATATCTTAATTTCAAAATTAAATGTTATTAATACAGCAAAAACACTGAAAGTGGCACAATTGGGGGCTGAGGAGACAGCTCAGCAGTCTAAGCACCTGCCAGGCAAGTACAAGGACCAAGGTTCAATCCTGATACTGCATGCCATGCTGGCCCTGCACCAGGCATGCCAAGCCAGCCACTGAGACTGGGCGTGGTGGCACACACCTATAATCAAATACCTGGTGAGGCTAAAACAGGAGGATCACTATGAGTTTAAGCTGCCTGTACCAAATACATTTTAAAAAATTAAAAATTAAAAGTAGCACAATTATTTCTGCCTCAATTCTATTAGGATAAATTTAAGTCTAGATCTAACTACTGTTTCTATTTTAATAAAATTTTATAACCATACATCTCAAGAGAAGGACAACACTGGAAGACAAAAGACTTCACAATAGATTAGGTACTATGGTAGTGAACCTATGGCATGTGTGCCTCAGCAGGCTGTATCTGAAAGCTCTAGATTCACCATCACTGGACTAGGAAAATTGATCTGTTATTTAGGAAAGGGACCTTTAGGAAATGGGTTCCATAAAAGCTTTAACGTCAGGAAACATGCTGAAGACTTTTAGAGAGGTCGCCATCCTATTATTCATTCATGTCCATTCCTCAAATTGGTCTACTTTTCTCCAGTACAAAAGACTAATGGTTAACAAAGACACCTTAGGTCTAAGCACTCAACTTTCAAAATAGTGCCATGACAGACGCAGGGGCCTGCGCCTGTCATGGCACTACAGGTTCAATCCCTGGCCTGTCAAGGTGGCCCGGCCCCAGGGTGCACTGAGACTGTGATTGAGACTGGATTTGGTGGTGTGCACCTGTAATACCAGCTCCTGGGAGGCTGAACACAGGTGGATCACTATAAATCCAATCTATGTAGTGAGACCCTATAGACCCTGTATTAAAATTAAAAAAAAAAAAAAGCCTTGAGAATAACTCTGGAAGGATTCTAAGAACCAGAGGACCTGGACCACTGAGAACAGAGGCAGTATGTGCACTCAGTGTTTGCTATCTAGCTGGTGGCACCTTTTGAGTTTTGTACCATGTTCATTTAAATTTATATATTTATTTTTTTTGTGGTACCAGGAATTACACATAGGACCCTGCACTTACCAGGCAGGCATTTATTCTACTGAGCTATCTTCTGAGCCCAAACACTTTTTTAAAAATGTATTTAGTATAGGGTCTCACTGCACAGACCAGACTCAGTGATCCTCCTGTTTTCAGACTTTCAAACACTAGGATTACAGGTGTGCACTAGCATGCCCCAGGGGCTAGCATGGCTTGTGGTGCTAGGGAATAGAACCCCAGCCCCTGTGCTCTTCCAAAGCAGGAGCTTTAGTCTACTGAGCTATCTGGGTGGCCCTAGAAAATGTTTAAAGAACAAATTCATTGTACTGCTTATTTTTACTGGTCTACTGAAGGAAGAGTTAATGCTTAAAATTTAAAAATAATTTTTTGGAACAATTTTGAATGCTTATGTCTGGTAATCTGAACAACTAATTTGAAGATAACAATATGCAGTATGACAAACATTGTTGAGGGCCAGGGAGATAGCTCAGTAGAATAAGTGCTTATCTGGCAAGTGCAGGTCCTGAGTTCAATCCCCAGTATTACACACACCAAAAAAAAAAAAAAAAAAAAAAAAAAGAAAGAAAGAAAAAAGAAACTTTGGGCTCAAGGGCCTGATTTCAGGCACCAGTTCCACCAAAAAAAAAAAAAAGAAAAGAAACTTTGGGCCAGGGAGATGGCTCAGTAGAATAAGCACTTGCCTGGCAAGTACAAGGGCCTGAATTCAATCCCTGGTTCTGCCAAAAAACAAAACAAAAAAATCTTAGAAAAAAAAAGAATCACAACCATTGGTTCTTTTTTTTTTGTGGTATCAGGGATTGAACTCAGGACACTGCTTACAAGGCAGGCACATATTCTACTGAGCTATATCTCTGACCCCACAAGCACTGCTTGAATTAAAAAAAAAAAAAATCTTTTGGTGCACTTCAATGCTGCATAAGAAAAACCAGAAATACTGCCTCTGACTTTTGAACTATGTACACCACACCCAGGTCACAGCAAAATGTGCTTTGGTGGAAAAAACAAAACAAGAACGAGAGAACAGTCTATTAAAAGAATTTCAGGGGCTGAGGAAGAGGATGGAGCTCAGTGGTAATCAGTATACCATATTCAAGGTCCTGGGTTCTACTCCCAACAGGACCCGCTCCTCGAAAAAGGACTAAGTACTAACTACAAAACAAATTTAAATCAAAAGAAAAAATCATTTGAAGATAGAATTATATTTCTACTTATTTTTGAGAAAGGGTTTTGCTAAATTGCTTAGGCTGGCCCGGAACTTGCCTGCCTCAGCTTTCTGAGTAGCTGGGATAATAATGTATGCCACAATGCCTGGGAAAGCCTGAGAATATAATTATATATTCTCTCCAATGCCACAGTTTCTAACCAAAGATCCTATTAACAAACTGAAACTGGGATTAAGGCCAGTTTTTTTTTTTTTTTTTTTAACTCAAGATCTTTTCTCTATGGAAACACCAAGAGACACAAGCCTTCAGAAAACTGTTTCTGGAGCCCGTCCCTAACAGGAAGATTAATATCTTCCTGTTCCAAGTCCTCTCTCCCAGGGTCCTCACCTGCTTTCCCCGTTGCAGTCACCTTGGCACTGTTTTGACTATTCCCTCTCCTTAGAGCTATTTTAGCTAGGATTTCCAGATTCTCCTACTTGCACTAAGAATGCTTTGATCAGGCACACACACACACACACACACACACACACACACACACACACACACACCTTGACAACCTACAGGGTACTTCTCCCTGTAGTCATTGCATGTGTACAGACTTCTCAGGCTTTTCCCTCCTGAGTGCTCCTGGCCACCCTACCTCCCTTTCTCAAAGGTCCACACACTTATGGCTCACCGTTCAGCTCACTTCTACCACTGACATCATGACTGACACCCAGCGGGTACTAAAGTGTGCTCCAGGATGGATGGTGCCTCACTTGCACATGCTAAGGACATTGTGTACAAGGACATTGTGTTCAGGGAAATTCTGATTACCCATACAGGGCTAGAACCCACCAAGCTTTGTTATGGTTAACTTTTAGGTTAACAAGGAATAGTCAAGATACGGACCTGATGAGGCACAAACCTACAATGTTCTAAGTACCTTGACCTCTCATGGGGGAGGCAAGGAATTTAGTACCATTCTAAGAGGCTTGGCAAGCCTTGGAATTAATGTGCAATTTTCGTCAGAAGAGATTATAATAGAGCCGTTACCTGAGAGAAAATAGCCAAACTCCCTGTTAGGAATAGGGTAAAAGTCAGTTATTCAAGGAAAAGGCTTCATTTCCAGCACTACATACCATGTTGACCTCTACCCTAGGTGTACTGAGCCGGCCACCTGAGACCAGGTGTAGTGGTGTATGCCTGTTATCCCAGTACTGGGGAAGCTGAAAACAGGAGGATCACTACAGGTCCTAGCTGCATAGTAAGATCCTGTACTAAACCAATTAAAAAAAAAAAGAAGGCATTGCCCAACAGGTGACCCTAGGTGCCAGCTACAGAGACCTGAGTGCTTCAAGAGAAATCAGGACATCTAAAACACGTACCCAAGACCGTAAACAAAAGAGGAGGTACTTGTAAGTGACCTCACAGAGCCAGGAACAATGTCATACCACCCAGCACAAATGTTATAGTTTCTGTCTAGATATCCCCCCAAAGCCTCATGCAGTCATAGAGTGGCTTTTGGAGTTCGTGATTGACTCATGGTCCAATGCTGGGATTATTGGTGTGAGTGCTACATCCGCCCTAGGGCAGGTAACCTGCACACAGGTAAGAGGGGAAAGGGGCATGTTTTTGCTGCTTCTCCCTATTCGCTCTTGTTGCTTTTACTGTTTTTCACTACAAGCTGCTGCCCTCTGCCATATGCCACTCTACCCTGGAGCCAGCCAAGTATGGACTGAAACCTCCACAAACTGAACTTTCATTCCTTAATTCTGGGTTTCAGGTATTTTGTCTCAGCAACAAGAGAAAAGTAACCACACAATAAGAAATCAGGAAACCAAAAAGGAAAGGAGTGCAAGATTGTTCTAGTATCCCACTAAAGACAGCGCAGGAATTTCTGCTAGGAAAAGCAATCTAGGATCACTAAATGATATTTGTAAGATGACTTAATTTTATGATATGTAAGTCATGACTTAATAATCTTTTTTCTTTTAGGAGCAATTTGGTGGTTTGAGCTAGAATATTCAGAGATGAAAAAACCACATCAGAACCTACTGAAGACTGATTTACGTAACTGTTATAAGAGTCTAGTTAAATGCTGGGGAAATCATTCATTGCTTCAGAAGCAAACATGACTTGTGTTTCACAGTGTACTTATCAGCCTGTTAAAAGGCTGATGGCCGAAGATAAACAATAATCCCATAATCCATTTTTGGTCTTGAATCTGCCACTTTAATTAGAATTTCTGTATCTAAAAATGCTACCTTTTAGTATACTTACTCAAAGGCATTTTACTATGACATTTGTGTATCAGATATAGAATATTCAACATTATATTTTATAGATGATCTGTAATTTCTGGTGCTTTCAAAAGCATGATATAGTAGCTAATTAGACTTATAAATTCCTTACTAAGTTTTTTTTTTTTTTTTTGCATTTTAGGGAAGTATCTGCAGAGTGTTCAGGGTCTCACTACTAGATTGGACTTCTAGTGATCCACCTGTTTACAGCCTCCCAAGAGCTAGGATTATGGGCACATGCCACCTCGCCCAGTCCCAGTACGTTCTGGGGTGGGGCTGGCATGGCAGGCCTGGGGATAGAACTCCCCAGCCCCTGTACCTGCTTCCAGGCACTTTAATCCGCTGAGCTATTTGGCTGGCCCTTCCTTACTAAGTTAGAAGGAGATATAATTCAGGACAGTTGCTGAACAACTATTTAAAAACACAAAACTGTAAAACTGCTATTGCATATGTGATTGGGAGTGATGCTTTCTGTCAACTCATTAGAAGGATTAAAGTGGAAAAGATATGAGTACAAATTTGCAAATTACATGACCATAAGACTCAAGATAAAAACAAAATCACAGGTCAAAAAAATCTTGAGCTTAGCTAGCCCCTTTCCAAGATGGTCAGTGGACAACTGCCCCCTCCTGAGAGACATGAATCAGCTAACTCACCAGCCAATGCAGTCTGCTGCGTCCACTGCTCTGTTCCACGTATGCCTCTCTGTGGAGGCCTCTGTAGTTGCTGGCAATCACTGTGTGTCTGCAGAGCAACAAATATCTGTAAGGAACATTGTAAAAAAATCATTGTTACACATATACTTAATTCAGAATATCTCTAATATCAATTAAACTTAAGTGAAATATACTTTGAAAAATTTAAGGATTAGAAAAAAATAATCCATACGCACATATAAGTAAAAACAGAATCCTATAAAATAGCAGAGATAAGAGAGCCACACAGCTGGTGGGGACAGTTTCTAGAAAAGTTGGCGGGAGTAGAAGTAGAAAGAAAAATTGATATTCAAAGACTGGTGATAACTGAAGAAAGCATAAGTGAGGAAAGGAGGAAGTCTTTAAAATCACTGCTATGGGCCAAGAAACTCAGTCTTACACCCTTATCCTGTTCCCAGGGATTAAAGGCAGTTTTGGCACAAGTTCTTTAGGAAGAGGCCAAAGGACATTTTTCTCTTAAAAACAACTGAGGAAAATCAACAGCACCACACAGGAGCAAAGGGTAACTTAATTTAATTCAGAGAAGGAGGAAAGTTGCTGAGAGCTTAGCCTAAGGACCTAAAATGGAAATTCAGGATATTTCTAAAATTAACACTATGACAACAACTGCAAATTACGACAAACTCAGAATTGGTTATATCCCAATTACATCATAAGAAAAGCTTTCTTTAATTTGCCTGAGTTTCTCATATTAATAAAGAGACCAATATAAGAGAGAAGGAAATACTTTTATTTACATAATTGTTATATGCTGGGTACTTTGTCTGGCAATAACTCCATGTGTTATTTAATAATAGTAATTGTTATGGTTTATATCTAAGAGTCTCCCCAAAGCCTCAGGTAGTCAATGTGATGGCTTCTAGAGTTTGATTAATTCATGATCCAACCTGGGGATTAAGGGTGTGAGTGCTACCCTGGGGTGGGTAACCTGACTTACAATGTAAGGAGGGGAGTGAGACTTGCTAGAAACACAGCTGTTGCCCTCCCTTTGCTGCCTTCCACTCCATGAACTGCTGCCCTCTTCCATGTGCCGCTCTGCCTTAGAGTCAGCAGAGGATGGACTGAAAACTTCACTAACTGAGAGCTACATAAACCTTTCCTTCCTTACTTTTGAGTGTCAGGTATTCTGTCCCAGCAATATAAGAAGAGTAACTGAGAGTAATTCTGCAAAAATACTACTGTCCTCATGTTATGGGTACAGAAACAGAGGCTCAGGGAGGATAAATAGGCTGCTAAGAATACTCAATGGATAAGATCAGAATGTGGACTTAAAATACCTATTTTTAAAACAGTATCATATTGCTCCTATAATCTACTTAATTTCTACCATGTTTTAAATTTTATGTTGCTGCATAATACTCATTAACAGAAGCAAATTAAGTAAAGAAACCAATAGCAAAAGTCACAACTGGAAGCAAAAGAGAAAGAAAAACAATAAAGTAACTAGAACATGAAAGTGGCCTAGTTCTTTGGGAGGCAGAGATAGGAACACTTCAAGTTCAGGACCTCCCTGAGCAACCTGGCAAGTTCTTGTCTCTTAAAAACTTTAAGAGGAGCTGGAGATACAACTCCGTGGTACAGTGCTTGCTTAGCATATAAGAAGCCCTTGGTTGAACCCTTGGTACCATAATAGGAAAAAAAAAAGTGTAGAACAATGTTATAGTTACAAGAGCCTATAAAATGCAACTGCCTCAGAAGGCAATATCATAGCAAAGTATAATAAGTGATATAAAATAAAAACATAAATGTTAAATTCTCTCTGTGCAATCATCTCAACTCAGTATGGAGGACTTCAATTAAGATGACCAAATAGGGCCAGCCAAATAGCTCAGCAGATTGAAGCACCTGCAAGGAGGTACAGGTGCCAGAGGTTCAATTCCTGGGCCTGCCATGCCAGCCATGCCCTAGGGCATGCTGAGACAGCAATTTAGACTGGGCAACTGGGTGCAGCGGTGTGCACCTATAATCCCAGCACTTGGGAGGGCTGTAAACAGGTGGATCACTATGAGTCTGATCTAGTAGATAGATCCTGTATACTGTATAGACCCTTCCCTAAAATACAAAAAATAAAAAAATTAAAAAAAGATGACCATGAGAAGTGTTAGCATTATCTTATAAAAAAGTAACATCTAAAACAGCTTTAAGACAAACTGTCCTAGACATAGTTACATAGTCTCAGCTGCTGGGGGCTGGGCGGTTCTCTTGAGGCCAGGAGTTGTAGGTCAGCCTGGGTAATGACCCAAGAACCTGATTCAAAAAACCAAAAGTACTGTTTGCTATTTTTATAAACTTGAGCAGATCTGAGCTATACCCAGCCTCTTTTATTTTGAGACAATGTTTCACTAATTTGCCCTACAGGACTCAAATTTGTGATGCTCCTGCTTCAGCTTCCCAAGTGCAGGGATCACAGGTATGATGCTATCAAGCCCTGTGCCTGTACAATTTTTTTTTCTATTTCTCTTCATGTTAAGTGAGGATAATAAAAGTACTCATACATCATCAATTTTCATATATTAATTAAATATTTGATAGCTTTTGGCCCTAGTATGAACTGCTGAATCGTGGTGGTCATTTAATATGGCTGAAGCCCTTAAAAAAAATGCCATCCTCCCAAGACCCCCTCCCCCTCTTCTTCAGGCCAGGGTGCAATTTTCTTTTAATCTTCCCGCCACCTCAGGGAAGACCCCAATCAGCTCCCTCAGGTATATCTAAACATCCCCTTCAAATTCCATGCCTGGCAAAAGGCCATAAGAGCCTCAGTCTCCCTTTGTTCCAATCCAGAGAATTCCTCATCTTCTCCAATTCTCTCCATGTCCTCAAAGATAATAAAGCCCCTTACCTTTTTTCCTTCTGCCTATTAATCTGCTGCGCTGGGCACCTAAAAAATACCTACCAATATTAAATTCATTAAATGAATTAATACACAAATCACTTAGAATAGTGTCTGGTATAGACCTTAAAGTTCCTTTTTAAGGCACATTTCCTTAGTTCACACCAGGCAAATTTCTTTGCTCCACAAAATATAAGCAATTAATTGCAGAATCTGGATAAGAGGAGAATATGAAAGGGATGAACAGATACAAAGAAAATTATAGAAGAAGGGTATCAGCCATCACCTATCTTCTACCAACACCACATCACAACCATTTCTGCAAATATCTTTACCTTAAGGACCATGAGCACTTTTGAAGGTGGGAAAATATTTCTGCATTACCAAGCTGTAATGGTATCATATATTTAGTATAAAACAGTAAAGGGATATGGCTCTTGGTTTTACTATAACCTCACTAAACTTAGGCTGAGTCAGTGCTGATGTCTTAGCACATATCTGATTATCAAGTGGGCTCGGGAGATAGCTCCAGAACCACATGCAGTGCCAGCCACCAAAACCAGGCATGGTGGTATATTCTTGTAATCCCCACGCTGGGGAGGCTGAGACAGGAGGATTACTAAGAGTCAGAACTGTGCAGCAAGACCCTGTACCAAATAAATAAACAGAAATTTAAAAAAAAAAGTCTACTACTCCTCTATTCTGGTGGAACTGGGAAATCTATTTTCAAAAAGCAATGTTTTAAAAATAGCTAATATACTACAAACTTATAATAAATTTTAATAATGTCTTAAATATTGCTGTGTCTGAATAATTCTAATGATCATGTGGTCAATCAGTTATATTAGCAGTGTAGATACCAACTGAGACACATGTGCTTTAGCTGCCATCTGTTAGCTGCAGTGCAGGCACAGAAAAGACAAAGTAGGTGGCCACTTCCTCCTGCCCTCTAGCCAGACCAAGCAGGTGCTGGGATAACCAAGCTCCAACCTCTCACCTGGACCACCCTTACTCCAGCCCTGGAGAAG
Source organism: Ctenomys sociabilis (assembly GCA_004027165.1). NCBI lineage: Eukaryota > Metazoa > Chordata > Mammalia > Rodentia > Ctenomyidae > Ctenomys > Ctenomys sociabilis. The sequence continues at coordinate 29,621 of PVKA01009269.1, read as the reverse complement.
GAAGCACTCAGCCACACCCTCTCTGGTACTATAATCGACCCAAGCCCAAGCCAGAGAGGACAGAAGAATCTATTTCTTCCCCGAGAGTCTAGAAAGCTGGAGAACAAACACTTATGTGAGAAGTATTAAAGGGAACCCAGGTCTGCAGGAGAGAGGGGAGAGAAGATGGGTAATGCAGGCAGAAAGAGGCAGAGCCAGGCTTAGAGGGCTCCCAAAAGCTCAGTAATCATGATAATCATATTGTGATACAATGTTTTTAAAAATCAAAATTAAAATCCTGGATTGCAGCAGAGGAACAGGAAAGAGGAGAACCCACACAAGCCAAAGAGGGAGGACAGGGTTCCGGACTGCCTGTGCTGGTTCCAGCTGTCAGCTCCTTCAAGGGCATGGTAGCCTTACAACCCCACCACCATGAGGGCTACATTAAGGGGGCGGTGTTCTCCAAACCTAAACCGTGACTAACATTCTCGATCTGAAAAAAAACAAAATGTGCACCCAAAGCTATTTTCCAAAGTCAAGGCAATATATAATCAGCCGCTGAAAGAACAGGACTGGCAATTAGAGCTACAGAAGCGTGGGGAATCACTGTGGGTGGTCAGAGGATACAATCTGCTAGATGGAAGGGGAGGAAAAGTACATAGTCAGCAAGGAGATCAAAGCACAGGCTGAAAGGCTGCAAGGCTGCAAGGCTGGAGGGGCGCCAGGGGTAAGAGAGGATCTCAGCAACACTGCGCTCTGCCTAAACATTAGTGCACTTGCTGTGCTTTCCTGCCTCCACTCCTCCGGCCACACTGTCTACTGCACCTGAAATATCCCTCTTCCTTTTCTCCTATCCAAATCTGCTACTATTCTCCAGAGACCAGTAGGAAAACCTCTGCTATACTACTTAAAGGAGACACAGGCCAGAACTAAGGTTTGAGCAGCAAGGAGAGCAAGAGAGACAGGCAGACACAGAGAATGTAGTTTCTTCTGGGGCAGGATGGAAGGCTAAGGGGCTGAAGGCTGTGACATGCAAAAGCCACTCTCTGGAGGAGAGAAACTATACCCAGAAAGTCACTTGGGGAAGTAAGACCCTTTGACCACAGCCTTTCAGTTGGAGGGAAGGGGAAGAGTAGTCTAAGAATTCTTACTTGGGGTGACAAAAGCCCTCCATGAATGAAAAAGGTCTCACCATGCTGCCTGCACCAAAGCCCAGCAATATGCTTTGGGAGGTGGGGGTGGGGGCTGTGTTCCTCTGCTGCCTGTGTACTGAGTGAAGCTCCTGATGATAGCCCTAGAGCAGCTAGGGCTATGCACAGCATTCCCTAGGCCTGTGGGAGTTCTGCTCAAGCCTCAGTACAGCAACAACAGTTCCAAAACCACAACCAGGAAGACCAAATATTTCACTAGTTACAATTTCCCATATGAAACTCTCTCGTGTATAATTATTAGAAACAACATCCTGCTCAAAGGAACTGCTATGCAACACATCAAGGAACTGCCACCATCTTACCTACAAGCCTATATACATACAAAAATACTATATGCATGCTGATCAAACAGCTGGTACTGACCAAAAAAACCCTAAAACCTCTGGGAATTATCTTAAAAGATCGGGAGAATATACTTGAAATAAATTCAACTTTCCAGTACACTCTTTATCACTCCTGTCTATTTACCCTGAGTTCTCTCCCAGCATGGCACTTATCCACCACTCATGCACACAGTGGAACTGTGTCTGCTGCAATGCTGGAGCCAGAACTGCTCACCAGGGAGGAGTTAAGAGCCTCCTTCGGTGGCCTCTGTTTGTCAGTCAGTTCTGTATTTGTGTTCCCTCCCTCTGTTCCCTCTCCTCCTGAGTGGGTGTAGACCTGGGAGCATAAATACCCCAAGGCGCATGTTTATCTTTAAAGGTCACAGAGCGTGCACAGCTGTGGAGGAACCAGGAGTGCCCGCTTCAGAGCACAGGTGTAGGAAGCAGTCTCAAGAGACCACATATCCCGAGTGCATTTCTGTTACAGGGCTAGAAGAGGCGAAGGACACAACAGGCGAAGGGTTAAGTGATGAAATCTTCTAAACTGGGCTGTGGTGATGGTTTCACAACTCTGCAAATATACTAAAATACACCAAATTCCATACTTCACGTTACTGAGTCGTATGGCATAATATTAATTTCAATAAAGTTGTTACATACTGGAAAGAGAAAAAAGAGATAACTAAGGAAACCAAAGTTGTCATGTGTTTTCACAGGTAACCCTGTCTTAAGACAACCTCAGCCTTTTCAGCTATTTTAGTAAATTTTGGGAATCAAGATTCCCAAAGCAAAGCTCCCTCGGTACTTATTCTGGATCTCTAGTCTTTTATATCTTTACTAACAAGGGTAATCCACAAAAAAAGAACATCCATGAGTTACAACTCAATCTCTGAACAAAGAAAACCTGTATGATGATTTCAGTGATAGCAAAATGTGGATGTGGGAGAATAAAGCCAGAAAGGGAATAAACAGGAAAAGAGTAATGAGGGTGGAGTGACTTGTACTAAGAATACACAAAGAACTTCAACAAACAAAACAATGACTCTATGAGAAAAGAGCCAAAATAAAAAAATGACCAAATATTTACAGAAGACAATTATTGGGGCTAAATACACAGGTCAGTGACAGAACCTTGCTTAGCATGTGCCTAGATCTGATGCTCAGTACCACCTCCCTCCCAAATTGGTGTTGTACAACCAACTAGCACATGATAGAACATTCAACATCCTCAAGTATCAGGAAGATGAAGATTAAAACCACACTGAGGTACCCTCGTGTATCCTCTAGAGTGACTAAATAAAAGTCTGGCTCGCTGGCATGCAACCCGTGGTCTCAGCAACTTGGAAGAATGAAACAAGAGGATCCCTTGAGCCCAGGAGTTCAAGGGCTGTTTGACAACATACAGAGACCCTGTCGAGACATGCAGGCAGACAGACAGACACTAAAACAGAGACAGAAACAACAGAGGGGGGTGGGGAGAAGAAAGGAGCAAGAAAGGAAAAGTAAAATAATTATACTATGCTGCACCAACCCCACCCCTGGGCCTGGTGAGCCAGTGCATGCCTGTAATTCAGGAGTAGGGAGGCTGAAAACTAGACTCACTAAGAGTCCAAGCTGCATAGTGAGACCCTGACCCCACAAAAAGGAAAAAAGAAAACAAGAAAGGCTGACAACACAAAACATTCCTGGCCCATAGCAGTTTCAAAATTAAACATATACATATTCAATAATTCATAGATCCAGGATAAAGCTCAGCAGCACAGCACCTGCCTAATAAGCATAAATCCTGAGTTCAATTCCCACTACAAAAAAAAAAAAAAGCCAATAATTCAGTAATTTTATTCTTTTTTTTTTTTTTTTTTTTTTTTTTTTTGGTGGAACTGGGGATTGAACTCATACCTTTGCGCTTGCCAGAGAAGTGCTTATTCCACTGAGCCATCTCCCAGGCCCAATAATTTTATTACTAATCATTTTCATAAGGAGAAACAAAAACGTATGCCCAGAAGAAACTGATAAGAATGTTCATTACAACTTTTTTGTTCTTGGCTTTGAGACAGGGTCTTGCTGTGTAATCCAGGCTGATCTTGAACTTTCTATGGAACCCAGGCTGGCCTTGCGGCAATCCATCTGCCTCAGCCTCTTGAGTGCTGGCTGGGATTACAGGCATGTGCAACCATGCCCAACTTCATAACAACTCTTTCAAGAGCCCAGACTTGGAAACAACCCAATGTCCATCAAGAGGAAAATGTATTGGCAAACCTGACATACTCATATAATGGAGTACTATTCAACAATATAAAAGGACAAATCACGGATATGTAACACCGCTGACTCTCCACAATACTGTCAAACAGTACAAAAAAGCACCTCTTATGTGATTCTTTTCATGTAAAGTCCGTGACTGAACAACACAATCTGTCAGAAATCTAATGTGAGAAAGCGGTGCTCTGGAGAAGGGAGGGTGAGGGAAATGGATAGAAAGGGGCAGGTGGGAACTTAGTGTGGTAGAAAATATCTATCTTGTTTTGGTAGAAATTACAATGTATAAAATCATCAGAACTTTAAAAACTGGATACTCAAGATCTATGCATTTACTGAATCTTAATTATAACTCAATAAAAATTACATAGTACAGTCTGGGGTTATAGCTCAGCCGTAGAGAACTCACCTAACATGCATGAGGCCTCATATGAGCTTTGAATTAGGACACACACAGCGCATGACTCCGAGAGGCAGGTTCATGATTTTATTTCAAATGAAGTTCTAGAATACCACACATACACTTTCAATTATCTGCCACTTTGGATTCACAACTCTGTTCCTTCAGTACTATTAAAAAAAGAAAAGCCTAATGAAAGCTAGGCATGTTGGCACTTAGTCTTTTAGGCAACTTAGCAAGACCTTGTTCACACACACACACACGCACACACACCACACACACACATTACTGGGGATCAAACTCAGGACCTTGCACTTGCCAGGCAGGCACTTATGCCGCTAAGCTATATTACCCACTCAAAATAAAATATGAGAAGCTAGGGATAGAGGTCAGTATGAAGCACCTAGATTTAATCCCTAATACAAACAAAGCAAAACTAACAAATGGACTATTATTTATATATTTAAGTTATCACAATAGCAAACTGAATTTTACTCTTTATAATTTTAATCTATAGCTAATGGATTGATATGTTCAGAATAATTTTGTTTCCCATATTATTTTCCTTTCAATATGACTGTAAATTTGTGATTTTAAAGGATCTGACAAAAAGCTAAGGAGACCTGTAAGTCAAATGTCAGCAAGGAGACCAATGACAGAAGGCCACAGTGCTTAGCCACTATGACAACCTGGAAAATAATGCCCCCCCCCCACTGTTCTAAGGAAGGCCATTTGTATTTCAATTTAAGGTCAATAAAAGCAGGAAGAACAGTCTGCCAGCTACTTTTGTTTTTAAAAGATAGTAACAAAGGGCTGGGGAGACAGCTCCATGACATAAGCGCAAGCACAGGATCCTGAGTTGGATCACTGGTACAGGGCATGGTGGCACACACCTGCAATCCCAGCACTAGGGAGGCTGAGACAGGAGAATCACTATGAGTCCAAACTGTGTAGCAAGACCCTGTACCAAAAAGAAAAAAAGAGAGAGAGAGACAGTAACAGCCTAAACAACAGTAACAGTGGAATCAGACTGACTTGGAAATTACTGTAAGGGCCCTTTCTCCTACTATTTCACCAGATCTTCACTGAATCTTCCTATGTTCTCTCCCTTGCATCTTTTCCCATTGATCTCTTCCAGAGATGCTTTATCCCACTGCCTCTCACCCTTCCTACAATGCTCAGATTGAACTGATTTTTATGTATCCAGTTTACCTCAGATTCTCAATTTTAAAAATGTGCTAATTCATACTACTTACTCTGTATAGATTGCACAGCCTCTAACAGGGCAGAGGAGTGGCCTGAGAAATAGCAACAATTGGAAAACAGAAAAAAAGGTTCTCTATTTGTTCCTTGTCCACACAAATGGAAAAGATGTCTCCATCTGAATGAACACCTTTCTCATGCTTTTACTCCTTACAAACAGCTCCTACAAGGGCTCTCTGAACCATCAACAAATGTACACACCTGGGGCCAGCCAAATAGCTCAGCCAACTAAAGCACCTACAAGCAGGTGCAGGTGCCAGGGGTTTGATCCCTGGGCCTGCCGTGTAAGCTCCAGCCCTACCCCTGGAACACACTGAGACTGGGCATGATGGCACATGCCTGTAATCCCAGCTCTTAGGAGGCTGGCTGTAAACAGGCAGATGACTAGGAGTCTAATCTAGTAGTGAGACCCTGAACACCCTGTAGACCCTTCCCTAAAACAAATGTGCACACCTAATCAAAGGAAGCAAACTCCCAGGCAGAATCATGTCTTCTACATATTCATCAGGTACCTAAGATACTGCTTTGGCCAGGACGAGGTGAAACAAATACTAAATAAGTGAATGACTGAACTAATGTGAATGAAGTGCTGGGCACGGTAGCATACCCTTGTAATCCCAGCACTCTAGAGGCTGATGCAGGAGTGTTGTGAGTTTCAGACTAGCCTGGGCTACAAAGTGAACTCAAGGTCAGCATGAACTGCATAGCAAGACCCTGTCTCAAAAAGACAAAAAAATTAAAATTAAAATTTAGGGCCAGTCAAATAGCTCAACAGATTAAAGTGCCTGCTTAGGCACAGTGTGCAGGGTTTAAACCTGGCTTGCTGTGCTGGCTCCACCAACAGGGCACGCTGAGATGGCAATTGAGACTGGGCATGGTGGCACATGCCTGTAATCCCAGGTTTTGGGAGGCTGAACACGGCAGATCACTACAAGTCAGATCTACACAATGAGACCCTGTACTAAATACAAAAATAAATAATTATAAAAAATGTGATTGAAGACAATTGAGGACAAGAGGAAAAAAGTTGAGAAGATACAAGAAGAAGGGAAGGAGAACAAGAAAAAATGCAGAAAAAAACTGTGATGGAGATTGTTTTTGTTAAGAAAAAATAGATTTGATTTGATTTGATTATTTGGGGGTGGGGCAGAACTGGGGACTGAACTCAGGCCTTGTGCTTGCCAGGGAAGCTTTTATTCCACTGAGCCATCTCCTTGGCTCCAAGGATTATTTTTAAAAATAGAGTTGGAGGGGCTGGGGAGATAGCTTAGTGACATAAGCACCTGCCTGGCAAGCACAATGTCCTGAGTTTGATCCCCAGTATGGAGGGGATGGGGGGTGGAGTTAGAAAAGTCATAGATATGTACACAATACAACAGTTACTGACAACAATCCTTTTTTCTTTTTCTTTTCTTTTGATGCCTGTAATCAAACTCACAACCTTGCATTTGCCAGGTAGGCACTGTGCCACTGGGCTACATCCCCATCCCTATTAGTACCAATCTTTAAACTCCCATTATAAGCACTGTAAAGTATCTTTAAAAAAAGTATATTCTCACTCTGGATATTCAAAGTGTGGTCTCCAACAGCACAACCTTTCAGACACAGATTTAGGACCCTACAATTCTAAGTGCTATTGGTGAGATGTGCATGCTAAAATTTGTAAAGCGCAACCTTACAATGTGCAGGTCCTTTCTGCTGCTTGCAGTCTCTGTTTTAAATGAGTCAAAAGCTAAAAGTTGAAAAAAAAAAAATTGGTGATGGTGCTAGGATCAAACCCAGGCCTTAACATGCATGTTAGGCATCGGCTCTATCACTGGACTACATTCCCAGCAGGAAAAACCTTTGATGGGAGTGAAACCCCTCACTGTACTTAGGTTTGACCTTAACTTAAGTTTGCACTTAACTTCAGGTGACAATTTTAATTAATGTGGCCCAGATGTTGCGCACAGAGTTTAAATTGCGCAGTAGGTCAGTGACATCCTCAAGAACTACTTTTGTTCCTTAGTGTCTCGGACAGAGGTTAAAGTTATGCACGTGGCCAATGTTCCCTGAACTGAATAAATGTGAGTTCGAGACCAGCCTGAGCTACAAAGTGAGTTTAAGGCCAGTGTGAACTGCATAGTGAGACCCTGTCTCAAAAAGACAAAAAAGAAAAAAAAAAAAGAATTATTTTTTAAAAATCAAAGAATGCTAGGATAACTGTGAGATAATGTAGCTCATTAAATTCATTTTGAAGATAAACAAACTGCAAAAGCAAGAAAGTTACAAGAGCCAAAATACAAGGAACTCACTTTAACTTTTCTCTCTTTCAGGAGCAATGCATTGGAGAGGATTCTATGTCAATGGCTGTGGGCTCTTAAGGACATAGGCTTTTTAAAGGTGCTAAACACTAGGGAGGAAACAACAGGGATAAGAGCGCCTAGACAAAGCCACTCTGTAACCCTATTTTTGACAGGGCAATTCACTAATCAACTTAATCTGCCAAAAAGTTAATCTAAAGGGTTCTCAGAAAACGAAATTTGAGCTGCTGGAACATGTTACATGGAAGTAGACTGCCCACAGTTAACTCAGACCTCCACAAGCCCATTTCCTGTGCAGCGCGACCTCCTGGGATCGGCTTTCCTGCAGTGTTCAGGGCCAGATGACTTTCTGGTGTTAAGGGGAGCCAAGGGCATGGTGGAAACGCAATTCTTAACAACACTTAAAGAGAACGAAACCGCGGCTGTTCCCTACGTCCCGTGTGCTCCCCACGTCCCGTGTGCTCGGGAAGCACCCAGCTCATCACGGCCTCCAGCAGCCTGGCCCAGCCCTGCAGCGGGACCTAGACACACGCCCAGGCAGGAAGTCACCGCGGGACCTGCAGACCGCGACGCCACCCAAGGGCGCGCCCCGAGGTCCTGCTCCACTTCTGGTTCCCTCGCAATCTCACGGCAGACGCGTCCGCGGAGCCAGGCTGACTGCGCTCGGCCGCGGGACGGGGAGGGCGCCGCGCGAGCCGGGCCGCGGTGCTTCACCAGCCCCCAGCCCCAGGGTCTTCCTAGGCCCACGCCCCACGTCTCCGCAACCCCCGCCGCTGGAGGCCGAGGACAGAGATACAGCCGGCGTCGGAAGGCGCTGCCTCGCTCCTTCCCTCAGTCTCCAGCTCCAAGGCCCGCGCCTCCCCGCCGCACCCACGCCAACTTCCTGGAGAGCACCGGGCCTCCCTCACCTGGCTAGCGCCGCTGGCCTCCCTCACCTGGCTAGCGCCGCTGGCCTCCCTAGGATCCGCAGGAACCGCCCGCCACTTGCTGCCGTCCGGTTCCCAGGGACGGCTACCACCACCGCCCCACAGCCAGGAGACTGACCCACCCATCCGCGCGCGTCCGCCTCCCTGCGCGGTGGACGCAGCGGCCCCGCCCCCTGCGCATGCGTACAATCGCGTGGAGCATGCTGGGACCTGTAGTTCGCGCCACAGGCGGCCCAGGCCAACCAATGAGTCCACGCCGCCTGCTGCCAGGCTGGGGAGGATGCTTTGTGCAGGCGAGCACCGGCCCTCGAGCCTCGCGGGGCCGTACACCAGGCTCTTGGTAATATCATGCCTTTTGACTTTGACCATCAAGAAGCACACACCACAGGGCTGGTTTTGTACCTTCAGTTACTAATGCGAGGATGAGACATCCATAAACTTGCGAAGAACCGATGTGAAAGTTTGCAAAAACAAGTAACAGCTAATCCCCGACCTGAGGAAGAACACACCCGAGAGGCCTGCACCAGCTCTGGGCTTTCCTGGGCCTGCAAGCTGTGCCAGGGTCTACACCCGCAGGGTGGAATTTGACTGTGGCGAGAGTAGAACACAGGAGATCTCCAGCAAATTTAAATTCCAACGCTAGTTATAGTTGCATTAAAGGTTGTGAAGTTACAGAAAAAGCGCATGAATTGAGTTTTAATATGCGGTGTCATGGGTGCACGAGGGAGACCATTTCTTTGGTAGTTTTTTTTTTTTTTTTGCGGAACCGGGGATTGAACTCAGGCCCTTGTGCTTGCCAGGGAAGCACTTATTCTACTGAGCTATCTCTCCGGCCCCGAGGCCATTTCTTTGGATTCTCAGGCAAGTTTCCACAGTATGAGCGCCCTGTAATGTTAATAAATATAAGAAGTAAATTTATGCACCAAGTACATGGGCACGGGAAGACAGGGGAGATAGTGGAAGGAAAGGAAAGACATCACAAGTAGGGGAACACTAGCCTAGCATGCCATGGCCCCCGCACTGCAAATGAAAGCCTAAACTGAAAACACCCTGAAGCTTAAAGTTACTTGTTCATGGCCAAATAGCTGTTGAGTGGGAAAACTGAGATCATGCCAGTGTCTGCAGAAAGACAGGAAGTAGATCAGGAAAGCCTGCTGGTGGCCTTAGTGGAGGGCTCTGAGAAGAGGAAGGGGGTCTCTCCTCTCATTGAGTCACTGACTGAAGATGGCAATGGTTGCTTTCCATGACCAGGCTGGCCCTAGAAGCAAGGCTCGGCTCTGATACACCTTTAGAAAAGCAGTGCACCAGCCGGGCGTGGTGGCGCATGCCTGTAATCCCAGCACTTGGGAGGCTGAGGCAGGAGGATTGTTGTGAGTTCAAGACCAGCCTGAGCTACAAAGTGAGCTTAAGGCCAGCCTGAACTGCATAGTGAGACCCTATCTCAAAAAGACAAAAAAAAAAAAAAAAAAAAGAAAGAAAAGAAAAGCAGTGCACCAAGAGCCTGCTAGTGGCGAATTCCATCTACGCCTGGGATACAGGAGCTACTTATAGGTTAAATCTCTCCTGGCATCTACTTCTGTCTCTCAGAAGAGGCAGCATCCAGATTAAGGAAGTAAACACCCTGAAATTTCAGGCAAGTGGCACCCATTAACTCCAGTAAGGAAGATCACTGACCATTTGGGTTTGTTGGTTTGGCTTGGTTTGGTTTTTCTGAGACAGGATGTCACTGTGTAGTCCAGGGTGGGCTTGAACTCTCTAGGTCAACCCAGACTGGCTTTAGACTTGTTATTCTCCTGCCCTAGCCTCCCTAGTGCTGGGATGACAGGCATGCATGCATGGTTAATTTGGGAGGAAAAGCCTTATAAGTTGCAAATACTCTTAAAAGTCAGTTACTATTCAATCTTGTGGCCATTGCATCTTATTTTTCACAGCCTCTGCTTGTGAATTATCTTCTCAAAAGAAGTAGATGTCATGGAGACAATAGATTTCTGAGAGCAATTTTCTATGGAGTACAGGCTCAACTAATATTTACTGAACACCTAGCATATGCCAACTGTAGCATTACAAGGCAGAAGCCTGCTGTCCCAAAGGAACAAAGGACACAACCTAAGGAAACTGGTCCCAATTCCCACAAACTCCACACAGGGTGAGAAATTCCTGGAGACAGTGCCTGTCTGTTCTTTATTCCTTTACCTGGAACATTACTAATCAGTGATGTGTAAACTTAGAGTTTGGTAAATACTGGAAGGTGATGTAAATAGCAGTTTGTTTGTACCAAATTAATTATGCATATTCTTTAGCCTGTTTTTAGCCCTCAATAAATGTGAGAAGTTTCTTTTGGTGGCTGAAGACTCACTTAGAGCATAACTAAACTCGAGAGTTCTCTGCAGCTATAATAATCCAAACTTCTCATCATTTCTTTTGGCTCTGAATGGTTTCATTTAATACCAAACACTATGCAACATTCATAATACCTCATCAAATCCTCAAAACAACTATACAAATAATAAATTAGTATCGTCAATACTTGTTCCTCTTTTTTTTTTTTTTTTTTTGTGGACCTGGGGATTGAACTCAGGCCCTTGAGCTTATTCCAATGAGCCATCTCCCCAACCCAATATTTGTTCTTATTTTGGGTTTTTGTACCATGAATTGAACTGAGGACCTTGTAATTGCAAGGCAGGTGCTACTCCACTGAACTGCATTCCTGGCCCAGTATCCTCAATTTCCTCCTCTCTTTCTCTCTCTCTCTCTCTCTCTCTCTCTCTCTCTCTCTCTCTCTCTCTCTCTCTCTCTCTCTCTGTCTCTCCCTCTCTCCCTCCCTCCCTCCCTCCCTCCCTCTCTTTTCATATTTTAGGGATTTAGGGAAGGGTCTACAGGGTGTTCAGGGTCTCACTACTAGATCACACTCAGAGTCATTCTCCTGTTTACAATCTCCCAAGGGCTGGTATTATAGGCACGTGCCACCACACCCAGTCTCAATAGCCCTGGCCCCTGCACCTACTTGCAGGTGCTTTAATCTGCTGAGCTATTTGGCTGGCCCTTAGTATCCTCAGTTTCTATAGATGAAAAAACTAAGCCTCAGAAGAGTTAAATCTCACACAATCACATGGCCAATATTTACTTGCAGGCCTAGAAGGGAAGCATAGTGTCCTGACTCAGGGTCTAGCACGATTGCTAGATCAGGCTGAGGTCCTTTGGTCCTTGATCTCCTTGGTCCTTTAATGCCCCCTGTGAGCATGTCCAAGGATGAGAACCCTCCCTGACACATCTGGAGGATAGAGTATTTCTATTCTGATTCCTTCAGTAGTTCTGTATCTTACCCTAAGCACCCAAAATTAATCTGATTTTTCAGAAGTGTGTTATGAATTCCTGCTACATGTCTGGGATGTTACTCCTGGGGAAAGTAGTGGAGTTCCTTAAGCAAAATGTGAGCCAGGCATGGCGATGCTTGCCCATACCCCAAACACATGGAGGCTGAGACAGGATTGCAAGTCTGAGCCCAGCCTGGGCAACTGAGTGATCCAGCCAGACCTTGTATCAAAAAAATTTTTAAAAGAGGAATAGTGCAGTATGAAGGCCCTAGGCTCAATCCCCAGAACTGGCCCACCCTACCACACATACCAAGCATGTCAGGTTTGATGGTACAAGCACTGTAATCCCAGCTACTCCAGGGCTGGAGCAGAAGGACCACAAATTCAAAGTTAGCCTGGGTAATTTAGCAAGAGTTTGTCTCAAAATTGAACAAAATAATTAAGAGGTCTAGAAGTTAAAGCTCCACGGTAGAGCCTTTGTCTAGCAAGGACAGAAGGCTGGATTCAATCTGAAGTGCCACAAAAAAGAAATGGAAAGAAGAAAGGAGAAAGTAAAAGAGAAAGAAGAAAAGTGAAAGACCATAGCCTTTCTGATAGGCTTTATTTTAAGGCCCTCCTTATTCCATCTGGTTCCTTTTGCTCAGCTCTGGTCAGAGAGGGCTTTTAATTCAGTGTCTGATTTGACCTAGGATACTTTTCGTCCTGGTATGACGTGTTGGGAATATATTACACATATTTTCACTGCTAGCTATTATGTGTTCTCTAACATATTATTGCATCTTATTTCAGTTCCTATTTCTTTTCTTTTTCCTTTTCAGACAAGGTTTTGCTATGCTGTTCATGCTGGCCTTGAACTCACTTTGCACAGGCTGGTCTCCAATTTGCAAGGATCCTCCTGTCTCAGCCTCCTCAGTGCCAGGATTATAGGCATACTCCACCATGCCCAGTGACATTTTAATACCAAATCAGAACTGGGCTGGCTCATGCCTGTAATCTCACCACTCAGGAGGCTGAGGCAGGAGGCCTGCTTCAAGTTTGAAGCCAAGGGGCTGGGGAGATAGCTCAGTAGAATAAGTGCTTTCCTGGCAAGTGCAAAGGCCTGAGTTCAAACCCCAGTTCCGCAAAAAAAAAAAAAGGAGACAAGGTTTGAGGCCAGACTGGGCTACATGGTACATTCAAGGTCAGCCTGAACACAGCAAGACCCTGTGTCAAAAACCCCAAAATTACAAATAAGTAAGTAAGTAAACAAAGCCAAATGGAGCAGGTTAGCTTCCTGCCCCAGAGGCTCCTGGTTCCCATCACATGTAGAGTGCAACTGGAAATTCCTTCCCTAGTTCTTAGTGCTTCTTTTCCCAGCCCTGGAGGAATGTACTCGCTGGGAGCTCTGCTCAAGTATTGCCTCAGCAAGGATGTGTCTGTTCACCCACATTCCAGCCCCTCCTGACTCTGTGGCCTTCATAAGTGATGTCTTATTGCTCATTTACATGTGTGAGTTCAGAGTGGGCGTGACATCTACAGGCCCCCATGCACCACGGGTAATCACAGCATATTTGGCAATAAGTAAGTGGTGGCTGTCTTGCTATAAACCAGTGTGTTCTTCTGAATCTCTACATTGTATATTTATTCGAAGTGAATCCATGCCAGCTTTTAGAGATCATTGTTTCAAATACACTTTTCTAAAATTTTAAGATGCAAAAATTTAGTAGGGTGTAATTTGTACAATTAATCTCCTTATATCCACACTTTTTTTTTTCTTTCAGCATTGGGAATTGAACTCTGGGATTCTTGGCAATTACTCAACCAGCAGCTACATCCCCAGCCATTTGAATTTTTATTTATTTGTTAAATGTGTTTAGTGTAGGATTTCAGGGTCTCACTACACAGATCAGACTTGTAGTGATTCTTCTGTTTTCAGCCTCTAAAGCTCATTACAGGTGGGATTACAGGTGGGCACCACCATGCCCAATCTCAATCCTGTCTCAGCCTAGGACCGAGGGCAGCATAGCATGTGGTGCCGGGGAACTGCTCCCTGTGTTCTACCTAAGCAGGCACTTTAATCTGCTGAGCTATCTGTCTGGCCCTCAGAGCTTTTATTTTGCCCAAGCTGGCCCTGAAGTTGTGATATTCCTGCCTCAGCCTCCTGAGTAGCTAGGATTACTATAGGTGTGTACCCAGCCCTCCACATCTATTATTTATTTATTTATTTATTTATGAGGAGTCTCAGGGTGGGGCTTGAACTTGAAGCAATCCTGCCTCAGCCTCTCGTGTGCTGGGATTATAGACATGTACCACCATGCCCAGCTCTCCACACCATTTGAGTTATGCATCTGCACAGCTTTCCTACCTCATCTTTCCCAGTCTCATTCAATCACGCACATCTGGTCACTCCTGAGGTCCTGGGACAGGTGGGACAGTTGCCGGAGGCTATGGGTATTTGATCCATTGTGTTCTCTCCTGGTTAGCCTGGGCAGTGGGTCATTGCATGGGCAGGGGGTACTGGAGCACTGCTTCTTACATCCATGCAGTCTGACCTCTCCAGCTGAGAGAGGGCAGGTGAATGCAGGGCCTTGGGGAGGACAGTGGAGCAGACTGGAGGGGTGGGTGGTAGCTGCTGCTGAGTCAGCTCCTGGGGTATAGGGGAGGTTCCTGCTGGCATGACGGACTGGGCTATGGAATTTAATAATGAGTTTTTGGTCCAGCTTATGCTCTTGATGTTGTCAGCATAAAATGGAGACCTGTGTTGGCATTAATATCGATGGACATGTACTGAGCATTTAGGACACTCACATGTGGGCCTTCATGTGCCAGGCACCAAGCTATCCGTGCATGAGAATCCTCAGAGGCACTACTGTGATGCGTTGCTGTCTGTGTCTACACCATATGGACAAAGGCATCAAGGCTGGATTATTCAAAATGCAATCCCTGTCCATTACAAGATCTCGACCTAACAGCAGAAGCCTTTCAGCAAGGAAGGACAGCAATATATTTCCAGCTGGGCATGCCTGTAAAATTCCAGATCAGCTTGGGCTACAAAGGGAGCTCAAGGCCAGCCTGAACTGCATAGTGAGACCCTGTCTCAAAAAGGAAAAAAAAAAAAAAATTAAAGTACTTTATAGTTCTATTTGCAAAAGTGCTCAGCTAACATAAGAGACAGACATCACTGAGTTACTTTTATTTTATTTATTTATTTTGTGTGGCTGGCTCAGCCTGCCCTGGGGGCAGGGCTGGTGTGACCTATGGTGTCAGGGATGGAACCGTGGTCCTTGAGCTTTGCCTACGCAGGTGCTTTGGACCGCTGAGCTATCTTGCCAGCCCTCACGGAGTTATTTTGAAGAGACACAATTGGCCACATAGAACAGTCTTTACGTTCACTTTTGAAGATGAGTTTATTAACTCCCAGTGTCTTTTACATTTTTATTTAGAAACCTCATTCCAGACACAAATAAATATGTTACATCTTTGAAAGCAGAAGATCTTGGTTAATTAAAGCAATTTACACCAACTCAGCATTAGTTCGGGGGGGGGGGGGCTGATTCCCAAGGGCCAAAAACTGTGGTTCTGGGCCAACCAGAATCCTTATTGTCAGGTTATCAGGGTAATAATATTTTACATTTCATACAGGCTGTTTTTCTACACGTTGAATTACCTCAGCTGTTCAACTTCACATTTAAAAGGCAAGTTAGTCTTTTTTTTTTTTCCTTATTCTTTCTGTACTGGGGGTCAAACGCAGGACCTTGCCATTGCCAGGCAGGTGCTTGTGCCACCGAGCTACATCCCCTGCTTTTTTGTGTTGTTCTTTATTCAAGACTGAAGACTGCATCCAGGGGAATCAGCAAGTGTCCTACCACACAGCTATAACCCCTAGTTATCTATCTTTGATGGAAAAGTTTCAAATGAAAAGTAAAACCACATAGGTTTTCTTTCCAATAACTGCTTAGCCAAATCGATGTTGCAATACAAGTTTAAACCATTTTCAGTTTACAAAAGTATTACTTCTTTTGTTCTCTTCAAAACAATATATAGAACAATACAAGAGGATCTGCGTAACAGGCATCTGAAATGGTAAGGTATTACAAGTGGGTGGCATGCAAGTATTTTACATTTTTAAATGTAAAGAGAAGATGCTGCTTATTCATTTTCCTGGAAAAAAAAATGAAGCACTTGAGAAAAAGGCTTAATTAAAATATAAACAATATTTTCCATGTATATAGTTTTCCCCCCTTTTTTAAAAACAAAGTGGCAAAAATTAGAATTATAGGTCAGAATCATTTCTCTCTTAACTAAAGATTGTCACTGGCAACATTTGGTACTAAATTAAATTCCCTTTAAAAGCTTGTTTTCTGTGCATCTCGTTTCACCCGAGGGCAGTTCCGACCTACTCTGACTGGGCAGCTGCTCCCAGCAGTGTGCTGCGGCTCCCGGCTCTCCGCTACCAGCCCGGCTGTGCTCAGAAATGTGCAGGCCTATGGATGTATAGAAAAGCCCGTGGAGAACCTGTTGTGCTATCTCAGCATCTTCTCTGCATTTCCACCTCTCTCTTCCTCTCGGGAGAAAAATAGAACATGTTTTAAAATATCCTCTCAGGTTTCCCATCCCACCCCCTGACAATTCTTTCATTTTTCTGAGCTGAGGCCCCAAGCCTCAGGACAGCTATCCTGAGTGACATCCCAGTCCCAAATCACCCTTTCCGAGAAAGCCAGAACCAAAGACAACAAAAGGGGCTGGGAGCACTGCTGCCCACGTGAGAAGCAGGGAGAACAATTCAGAATCACAGGGTTGCAAGTTTGGGAGGCAGGAGGGGCTTAGAGACCATCTACTCCACTCCCAGATGAAAGGAAGACCGGATGGAGGGACAGAGCCTGCCTGAAACCCCATGCAGCTGGCAGCCTCCTAACCAGTGTCCTTTTTCATCCCTGGTGGCCAAAGGAGCATAATTCTTGTATGACTAGAGGCCAACGAAGTCCAGGCAAGATTTATTAAGCACCAACTATGTACAAGGCACCTGACTCGACAGTACTAAAGATACAAAGGTGGCCGAAACACAGCTCTGCCTTCTAGGGCTAGGAAGGCTGAGTGGCCATGCGTGCTTCCATCCCTCCCTTCCTTAGCAGCTCCTGGCCAGGGCTACAGTTGCTGGTGGGGATCTCTGCTGCCCTAGCTATCTGTTCACAGCAGGTGCCACTCTCTCAGCCAGCACTTGTCACACCATGGCTGTGTAGGCATGACACATCTTGGGGCACTGGGAGAGTCATCTCTCCTAGACCCTCAGTAATACCTTAGGACTCAGCCTGCCCCACTGCAGGGGTGAAGGAAGGTAGCAGTGTCCCAGACCTCCCTCTCACCTCAGCCTCAGCTTGCTTTCTCCTAAGCCCTCTGCAAGGAAGTAGGGGCGACACGGGGCAGGAGCACACCCCATCCTGTGCACCCCTCTCTCCTCTCTGGGAGACAAGTGAAGCAATTCCAGTGGATCCATCGTGCCATGCTTCAATCCCCTACTACACAACATGTGCAAGATGTCACTGCTGCTCAGAATAGCAGCCTCAGGCAGCAGCGGAGCACGCCGATGAGCTGATCATAACACAGCTCCCCCACTTCTGTGTGGCACTGTCTTTCTAGCTTCTATAGTGCTTTCACCCAATAGTCTGATTACAGTCTCACCACAACTCTGTGAGGTAGTTAGTAAAGATATTAGTCCCACTTTATAGCTGAGGAAGTCAGGCCTGTAAACTCATGTGGCTTGCCAAAGTCACCAAGCCAGGAAAGCATGGGGCCAAGTGTCCCGGTTTCCTGATCCCCAGCACAGTGCTCATTCCCCAGAAGCCTATATTCCGGGGCAGCTGAATGAACCACCCTTGATTGCATCCCTGCTAAGTGTTGGAGATGGGTTATGGAGGGTTCAGTGTCACCATCTCAGTATAGTACCCTTTGCCACCCCAACCAGCTGAGCCAGTGTCCTCAGAGTGACTGCCATGGGTGGGATACCACAGGTCTGCCTAGCTGGCTACCCTCGCCCTCTTGATCTTTGGCTCTGTCCTTCCCCTTCATACAATCCCAAACTGGCCTAAGTCTTGCCACACATACTGCAGTTTGAATAGTGCCTGGGCTGGGGTCAGGTTCCAGATTGAAAACTGGCCAATCTATCGCCTAACTGTCATCACTGTATTACAAGCAGCTGGGAAAGAGGCAAGTGGAGTGGAAGCGTAGTTCTTCCAGGAAACAAATGTCAACCTTTAATTGTACCCTCCTTCCTCCCGCCAGTCAGCACTCACTTCACTGAGCACCAGAGCACAGAGCAAAGCCATCAGCTCTCAAGTTGGGGACCAAGAGCATAGAGCATGTGTCCTCGGGGCTCTGGGCACTTTCCTGTGGCCAGGTAGCCCCAGGAGGCCAGCCATGTGCTGTCCACCCACTGGGCCCAGCAAGGGACTGCCAGCAACCTCACACCTTTCCCTTGTGTCTCAGTCCTTTCTCCTGGGGCGGGTGGAGGTGAGGATCAGTGGGGTGATGGGGACTACCAGGGAGGACAGCGCAGGCTATTTCCTCTTGGTTCTCTATCCATTAAAGGGGAGATGGCAGTCACTGTGCCACCGAGAAAGGAGTAAGGAAGCTTAGGATCATGATGTACCACTGGACTCCAGAAACACTTCTACATGGGCAGGTTATGCTCCACAGAAGCCAGCACTCACAGATTCCTGTTCTCTGCCCACAAATGCTGAGACCACTGAATCAAACTACAGAGGGCATCTATTTTGCAAAAAGCCACTTCATCCACCCTTAAGCCCCAAAATACATTGAAAATTCCATCAAGCCACAATTGTTTCTTCTGTCTCCTTTGAAATATCTAGGAAAGGGCTGAGCACATCTTACCCACGCAAGAGGAAGTATCTGCCGCTGCCTTGGTAACCTCCTCAGGACCGTCTTAACTTGAGAGCATGTGGATGCTTCATGCTGGTTTGAGGTTTAGAGCATCAAAACTGTTCTCAAGGCAGTGATTGGGGGACAGCGGCTTCCTTAGTGCTAGGGGAATAGGAGAACCACATCGGATTCCTCCCTGGTCCCTCCTTTCGGGTGGGAGCTGCCTTTGGCTTGTAGTTCCAGGCTTCCCTTGGAGACTGACCTCAGGAATATGGGGCAGGTCACTGGGATTTAAGTGGAGATGGGCTGATGAGCGGAAAGGCGGGTGAACTCTGTGGGCCCCTGTGAGCCCCGGGAGGGGTGAGGAACAAGGCTAGCAGAGGTCTCCTTTCACTTGGTGGGCCAAAGGGAGCCAACTGCCTCAAGGCATTATTTGCTGACCTTTATGCACAAAATATCTATATACAGCTTGCCCCAGAGGTGGAAGAAGGGGCTGAGAGGTGTTGCTGAGGGTGAAACACTACATACTTAGGCAGATGGGAAGATTTCATGTGGGAACAGTGAGATGACTTCTAGCTTCTGCATTATTTCCTAAGAGCTGTTCTCCATGTAGCTGTGAGATGTGGGGGCTAGGGTCAATTACAGACTCCAGGGAGTCACTGCTGAGCCTGCAGTGATCTGACAGAGGGCAGGGAAAGAGGACTTGGGAGAGTGCATCTCCCTTCAATCAAGTGTCCAGATGTAGCCAGATACCTGCGTGGGTATCTGACAGCACACACACGCACACAGACACATGGGTACACGTATTTACATGGCGTCAGCCATGGGTGACGCCAGGGAGTGACACACACCCAAGAAGAAAGCGTGTCATGCACGGCACGCGTCAGGCAGATGGGGAGACTAGGGCTGCACTGTGATTCCTAGATGGCAGAGATTTACTCCACATACTGTATGCCAGGGCAGGTGTGGGTAAGGAGTCCAGGGAGTGATTTTATCATACAACCCTCCTCTACAGTGGAGAGGGTTGGCTATGGGGACACACCCTCTCCCCGCCATTGGTTGTCCAGGTATTGTCCAATATCCCGACAAAGTACTGCACAAAGCATATATATATATATATATATATATATATATATATATATATATATACAGATGTTTACCTTCTGCCCTATGCTAATGATCAGGAATGAACTTCCTTTCACTTGCTTTGGGCAGACAGGCGATGAAGGTGCAATGAAATGATTTGTTAGGTCTCCCCAAATTACGTGTATCTTCCAATTGTCATCTTCGATAGGCAAACATGCATGGAAAGCCACCTGCCAGGCTACTTTACAAACACAGATAATAACAAGACAAAGTGATAATAAATACATGATCTCATAAACTCTATTATATATGACCCAACTTTTTATAAGTTAACAGTGCTGTATGTTTACAATGTCCTGCTCACTTGGTTTAACACTATCAAGAGCTCCTTGTATGGACGAAACAGCCACAGTCCAATTCTGATGTTTTTCCCTGCTTGTTGCCAAGGCTTGCCAACAACCGCTTTAGCCTCCCTGCACAATGTCAGGTTTGAGGTGCTCGGACTGAGGGCAAGGAAGAGCAAGTGGGAGTGGAAACATGGAGCTGAGCCCCAGCAGGAACTCAGCGCTCATGGAGCTGGGTAACAAATGCAGGAGAATAGGGAAGAAAGATGCAGGGGAGATAGCTTCCTGGACTCAGGGAACCTCAGGGGTGGCCTTAAAAATTGTATCCATTTCACCAGAGGACTGCTGATAAACCAGCAATCTAGAGGAGAAAAATCCCAGTTTGTAACACATCAGTAATTTCCAAAACATAAATACTCCCAGGGCAAGCAGGAAGTTAGATGAGCCATGATAGAGCACTTGTAGAAAGTATTTCCATCTGCAGACAACAGAAGTGGATATCTCAAACATAGGAAGCAGTAAAAGGGAGTATTCATGAATATTTATTACTAGTGCCTTTAATATCAGTTTTTAAATTCAAGTGCATATCATTTAATTTTCAATAGTGGCCATGTTGGGTTGGGGTGCAGCCTGGTGGTTAGGTATTTGTCTCCCATGCGTGAGGTCATGGTCAGACCCCTATGCCACCAAAAAATACCCAAAAGTGGTGTTGAGCAACTTGTGTGCAAACTTCTGAAAACAGTAATCAACAACTGGGTCTGAGGGAGGAAAAATAATCATAGTCATTTATTTTTACTTCAAGGTAAAGGCTATCTTAAACTTTTTTTTTTTTTTTTTCAGAACCAGGGATTGAATTCAGGCCCCTTGTGCTTGCCAGGCAAGCACTTATTCTACTGAACCATCTCCCTGGGAGGAAAAATAATCGGACAAAAAAAAAAAAGAATCGCCAAACAGTATCTATGTTTTCTAAAGACTGATGAGAAGACGTAATAAACTAAACAATTTGGGTTTTCGATGTCAGAATGTTCTGTTTACTGTACCCTCAAAAACATAAAAATTTCTCAAGGAGACGAGCCATCGAAGGACCCGCCCTCACGGCCTCCATCTGGGCCCTACTTACGGTACCCGGAAATGTCCGCTATTAGGGGCTCTGCCGAAGGCTCCATGCGCTTCACAGCCGTAGTGAGCTGCTTCTCCTCTTGCCCTTCGCTGCTACCGAGTCACGCAGGGACCCTCGGGTGCTATACTTCTTCTGGATTGTGTCCCCTCTGCCAGGGCAGTGACCTCCTTAGCTCTAGGTGTCCCTGGCGCAAGGGACGTCACATTCATGAGGCTCAATCAGAGAGGAGAGGAGGGGAAGGGACAGAAAAGAGTTAAAATGAGAGGGCAGGAGGGAAGGGAGGAGCAGAGGGAGGAAGCCCCACTCAGTCAGAGCACTATGGGCAGTAGAGCAGGGCTGGCCTTGGCAGGCAGGACTGTGTCACCATGGCTGTCCAGCGCCCTGCTGTGCCACGGTTCCTCGCTTCTTCTCCCTGTGTGGCTGCATGCTCCAGTCAAAGGCCCGTGCACACCCTGGTGTAATCATCTCAGCTCCGGTTCCACAGGGTTCGTCTTTGAGGTGACCGACATGTGGATAGGTGACACTTCATGGTTCTCTTTGTTTGGAACTGTCCACATCATGGTGTGGACAAAACTGCACAACGAACCTAGTGGTCTGCTTGTTGCCCTGTAATCTTGTTGCACCAAGATTAAGATCAAGCCATCCGAGATGACACCACTGACCTTCCATCAGCCGGGCCTGTGCGTTTAGGGATTTTCCTACAACTAGATAGAGGATTTGTGCTGAATGGGTCACATTTTCTCACCTAGTGAAATATTGGCAATGCTAACTTCTCACATGATAAGCAGAACACTTTGGGTACATTTAGCCTAACTCGAAGCTATGCATGTAAACAGAGGTAGGCCACCACCATAACTAGTTAAAACACAGACCATCAACTAAATGCCTTTAGTGATTAAAAAAAGTTCATGTAAGAAAGTGAGGATGATCCAATATGAAAGTGGTTAAGATCACTGTCATGGCCATGGCCGGCACTCTAACATCTGCATTAGTCCCTCTGGGCAAGTTGCTGGAGGAGCCCAGGGGCAAGAAAAATAATTGTACACATTGAATAATCCCAAATAAGTAGTGCTAAAAAACAGCAATGAAATCATTAGTTGTGTGGTTAACGGAAATGAATAGCCTCTGATAAAATGGTTCCTCGGAGATGGAGAGGGGCTTGGAGCAATTTCCAAATGGCTCTGTGGTAAAATTTCACCTCTTCCAGTGGACATTCACCTCCGATCTCCTTCAACCCTTTTCTTACGAACTAGGGGAGAGAGAGAGAGAAAGAGAGAGACAGAGAGATTTAAAAAGCAAATTGAAGGAAGGCATAGCCTCTAAATTCTAAATAATATTAATCCTAATCCTATAAAGCAGCAGTTGGGGCCAAGGAGATGGCTCAGTGGAATAAGCACTTCCCTGGCAAGTGCAAGGGTCTGAGTTCAATCCCTGGTTCCCCCAAAACAAACAAACAAAAAAACCCAAAATCAGCAATCCCACACACCTGCGGATGCAAAGTACATTAAACTTCATTATTCAACAAATCATGGCAATAAATGGAAATGATAAACCCAGGACCTGTGGGAATTTACAGTTACATATAGTGATGCCTGATTGCTGGGACCTCGAGGGTGAGAATGCCCCATCTCGGTGTAACAGAAAGTCAGGCATCCTCTGCACATCCTCCCTCCCCTGGCTGTCATTAGCTGCAGTCATTAACTCTGGATGTGGCCAGACACCAGGCTTCAGCTACAGGCCAGAGTATCTTCCCCTAAGAAAAAGTTCCACAGAAGACGTGACTCACACAGCCAGCCACCTTGGAGTGCCAGGCCCCTTCAGCTGGCTCCTAGGGTCGAAGCGGGTGCAAGGCTGCCTGGCCCCCATCACTGCCACCTGCTGTCTCCACCGCCTGCCTCCCTGCCCACCTGCCCACCCTGAGCTCGTCTAGCTGCTCTTCTCAGGTTCAGCAGAGGTCCCACCCCAGCTTCCTCTCCATACTGCCCTCCTGCAGGAAACTAGAAAAAGCTGCATGTATCATTCATTCAAAGGCCTCTGAGCACTGCCTCCAGCCTTCCAGGTGGCCTCACCCTGGTGCCCGCAGCAAGTTCAGCTGGCTCCTGCTAGCCTCACAAATTCACTAAACTTGAAGCCCTGAGCTTGCCGAGCATGTCTGGGCAGGACACTGGACAGTGACCTTTTCCCCTTCCCCTTCCCCTTCTATCCTGTGGGCCAGCACTGGGCCAGAGGAGGAGTACCTGCCCGTTCCCTGCCAAGTTGGGCGCACTGTCCCTGGATCCAGGCTGGGGACTGATGTGGCTATTGGCTGGCTGGCAAGTGGGATGTCTGCTTCTCTGTGTCGTTTAGCTTTGCTGCCCTGGGTGGCTGTGACGTCCCAGGATGGAGCCCTCTGGGTCTGTCCCCAGTTGTCCATGCTGAGTTATCAGGACGCACCCCACCTCCTCTAACAGGAGAAACAGCAGGCTCCTCAGCCAAATGTGGCGGCATAACAGACTTAGGGAACAAGGGAAAAACTATTCTGAATTTCACGTCTTTACCTCACATCTTTAGTTCACCTCAGCTAAAGCACTGAAGCATCAGACATTCCCATACTTAAACCAGAGGTGTGAGACCTCCAATGACCTCCTAACCTTCCACCCCTCATGCAGATGACAGACACTAAGACCTGCAGAATAGTGTGGGCCGCCAGACGGGGACAGGACCAGGAGCTGCTCAGTGTGCTTCCTGCTGTTACCAGCACACAGGATGGAGACTGCCAAGGTTCACAGCTAGACATCTCCCAAGCCTTGAGCACCCACAGTGGGTTTCGGCAGGTGAACGGATCATGGATGATCTGGGTCATGGGTGTGTGTCTTGGGATTGTAGGTGTGACTCAGGGTCATGGGTGTGTGACACTGAATTGTGGGTGTGTGATACGGGTTGCGGACATGACAGGGGTCACGGATGTGCTACACTGGAGCACGAATGTTGCATGGAGCTGGGTGCAATGTTGGGCGGTGGAGGCAGTCACCACCATGGTGCCCGGCCGGGTCTACCTCTCCCTCCTTGATCCTTCCCCGCTTCCCCCTGGCACACCAAGAGCAAGCTTCTCTGCCACACCGCTCTGCCTTGAGGCCTGCTTCAGACAGACCGAAGACCTATCTGCTCTGAGCCAAAATAAACCTTTCCTCCTTTGGGTTCTGAGTGTTGGGTGTTGTGTCACCACAACAGGAGGTCAACAAAGACAGGAACATTACCCAGGTCATTATTCTTGGTGATGGCAGCTGCCACCCTGGTACGTGGTCCCTGCTTGGTGAACTGGTATCCGAACTTGAGGATCCTCGAGTTCTCCTCTAGCATCTGCGCAATCTCCATCTCCACAGCTGTTCCCAGCTGCTGCCGCTGGTGAGGAGCATGCACACGGGGCAACCGGAAGGAGGAGGAAACCATTACAAGGTCAGAAATGGGGTGATGTGGACAGAAATAAAAGGGTCATTGGAGATGTTCCCTCTGAAACAGTCATCAGAGCCCTGCACCTTGATGCAAGAAGCAAGATCGAGACAGGCAGCTGGATCTGCAGGCATTCAAAGTGGAAAGAACTATAATCTGAGCACTGGAGAAGGCTGAGGCAAGAGGACTGAAAGTTTGAGGACAGTGTGGGAAGTTGAGCAAGACACTGCCTCAAAATGGAAAAAAATAAAAAAGGGCTGCAGGTCTGGCTCAGTGGTGTGCGCCCCCAATTCAAGCTCCAGTTTGGGGGCACGGGCAATTCCAATTAGTTAAAGTAGAACTAGTATTTTGTATTTCCAAGTTATCTAGGGACTTTTCTTTTTCTTTTTCTTTTAAATAGTGAAACTGTCTTAAAGTAATCAGTTACCACATAGGTTGATAAGGGGTTTAGAGTGTTGTTTTTCCTTTCTCCATTTTATGTATTTGATACAGGGTCTCACTATGTAGCTCAGACTTACAGTGATCCTCTTGTTTTTAGCCTCCCCAGTGCTGGGATTACAGCCGTATGCCACTACACCGGGGACTGCCGGCCAGCTCAGTGTGCCCCAGAGGCAAGGCCAGTGGGCTTGCAGGACCGGGGATCAAACCCTGGTCCCTATGCTTGCCAAGCAGGCACCTAGTCTGCTGAGCTTTCTCCCTGATAAGGGTGGGTTTTTTTTGGGGGGGGGGCAGGATCTATAAGGTGTTCAGGGTCTCACTACTAGATGGACTTCTTAGTGATCTGCCTGTTTTATAGCCTCCCAAGAGCTGGGATTACAGGCGCATGCACCATGCCCAGTCTCAATCACTGTCTCAGCACACCCTGAGGGCAGGGCCGTCATGGCAGGCCCAGGGATCGAACTCCTGACCCCTGAGCCTACTAGGAGGCACTTTAATCCATTGAGCTATTTGACCACCCTTCATAAGGGTTTGAAAGATTGGTAAAAATCTCATTTGGCATGTGTAGGAAACCATGAACACTATTCACAGAGGTAAAGACAAACAGCCTTTGAGGGAAAATCAGTCATTTCTCAGAATTTGATGCAGGCTACCCAAGGTCCCAGGTAGGATCTGCCCACAAGCCTAGAGCAGAAACTCCCCAGAGATGCTAGGCACATGGTCATCCCCAAGCTGGAGCCACTCAACAGCAACCATGTGAGCGGCCGGCTGAGCAGATACAGCCTGCAGGGAGGTAAACACTTATCACCAACGTGAAAAGCTTGATGCTAAAGGAACAATAAACACATTTCCAGAATGGACACCAACATCACCATTATGTGATGAGCAAGCAGACCATGGGGAGTAGAGACTGAAGCCACAGAAGGCTGCACGGAAGCCAGGTGTATCAGGAGTGGGACTCTGCACTGATTTGGAGAACTGAAACCTGGGCCTTGTTACGACTTTTATAAAAGGTGTGCACTGTCCCCAGGTGGCCCCAGGCACAGGATGGGTGGCACCAGAAGGAGCAGCTTGCCTTGGCAGGGTGGTGACTGAGTGAGACTGTGATGATGCTGAGGGTGTGGCCTGCAGCTTAGAGCCAGGACTCTTTCAGTCTCAGGCCTTTCTAAGGGCTTTGAGCCTCCTGTGCTGTGGACAGGAGGCCTGAGACCCGGGCAGGGCACCCCACTTTTTCTTGCTCACCATAGTCCTGGCGGGAGGACTAGAGCCAGGCAGTAGCAATGCAAAGCTGAGATTCACATGAAATGAAAGATGATGGTAACCAAACAGGCCAGCATGACCCCTCTGCCCCAGGACATCTGGTCGATCGCTGGCTCGACCACCCCCGACCAGAAGCCTGGGCAGCTTGCCCCAAGTGCCTGGCCTCACCTGGTTGTCGATCTTGATCTCTGTCAAGCCGTTGTTTTCTTTCAGCGCCTCCACCAGGGCCAGGATTCCCGAGCCGGTGATGAAGTTGGATTCTATGTTCAGGCTTTTCAAAGTCTTGTTCACTTTCAGCATATCTGCAAAAGCCTTGCAATGCAAACACCAACAGCTGTTAGGGCTCCTAAGCCTGGCTTGGTGAAGTTCCCGCCCCCCAACGTAGATTTTATTAAACAGCACTTAAAGGAAACTTCTGTAAAGTTACATTTTTACCTCCCAGTGAAAAAGGAGTTTTATAAAGCTGCAATAAAAAGTTGGACATGGCGACATCACCTATAATCCCAGAATTTGGGAGGTGAAGGCAGGAGGATCTCTGTGAGTTCAAGGCCAGCCTGGACTATATAGTGAGACCCTGTCTCAACAACAGAAACAAACCCTGCCATGAAGTTTAGTCTAAACTTACATATTTTACATACCTGCAAATTTAAAAAGATATTGGCACAGGATTCACAACTCTTTAAAAAGTGAGCACATAAACAAACAAACAAACAAACAACAACAACAACAAAACTGCTAAGGGCTTGTTGGATAGCTCAGCAGACTAAAGTGCCTGCTTAGGCAGAATACAGCAGCTAGGGTTCAATCTCTGGCCTGCCATGCTGGTTCTGCCCCTGAGGTGCACTGAGATAGGGATTGAGAATGGGCATGGTGGCACACACCTGTAATCCCAGTGCTTGGGGGGCTGTTGCTACACGGTGACTTGTAGTGATCCTCCTGTCTCAGCCTCCCCAGTGCTGGGATTACAGGTGGGCACCACCATTCCTGGTTGGGGTGGCCAGCACAGTGTGCCCAGAACTGGTTCTGGTGCCAGCAAAGCATTTGTTATGGGGATCTAACCTGGGTCTTTGAGCTTGTGGGCAAGTGCTTAGACCACTGAGCTATCTCCCCAGCCCAAAGACTTTTTCTTTCTTCCTTTTTCCAATGTATTTGGCATAGGGTCTCACTACACAGCTGGCAGCTATCCTCCTGTTTTCAGCCTCCCCAGCACTGGGATTGCAGCCATATACCACTATATGTGGTCTCGGTGGCTGGCTTAATGTGTCTGGGGGGGGGGGGGACAGCATGATACGTAGTGCTGGGGATTGAACCCTGGTTCCTGTGCTTGCTTAAGCAGCCAAAGACATTTTAATAGCAGGAAAAAGGTAGAAAGGATAATCTTAGAATTATTTTTTTTCCTTTTACTATGAATGGATTTAAAAAACAAACAAATAAAAGCCTTTCCTAGTGCCTAGCCTTGGTACTGCTGGTTTAGTATATGCACATCAGCTGTGCTATGGTTTGTGCCTGGCTGCCTGCCCTGCCCCCTTCAAAAAGAAAAAAAAAAACCCTCATGGGGTATTGGACTTTTTCAGAGGAGTCTAGAGTATGTAATGCTGAGATTAAGGGTGGGTGATTGCTGATCGGCTCACTGATTGGATTGGCACTGCCCTAATCCCAGTAGACTGGTTACAATATAAGGGACAGAAAGAGGCTTGTCTCCCCTTTTTGCCTTTGTTCCTTTTGCTGTCTTCTGCCACCATTAATTATTTCTCCTCCTGATGTCCCTCTGCCAAGCCACCCTGCCTTGGAACCAGCTGACTAGGGACTGAAACTTCTACAGACTGAGCTGAATAAACATTTTCCCCTTTAACTTTGGGTGCTGGCTATTTTGTCCCAGCAATGAGAGGGAAATTAAGTAAGACAGGCTGTAAGTCAGAAATCCTTCAGCTCTTCTGGGATGGAGACCCTGCTCAGAATGTGGAAGCCCTGGAGACCCCGACACTCCCTGGACCTTTGAGATGGTGACTGCTGATTACCCCAATCCTATCGCTATACCCTGTGTACATGAAAGTATCAATGATACATGGTGCCTGAGAAACAGGTACAATGATTCCACATTCATTAAATATTTTAAAAAGGCAATTGTCTTGATTGCTGAAATACAGAAAATGGGAAAACTGGTAGAGAAGATAGCATCAAAGAAGTGGTTGCCTGAGATGCCAGAGGTAGGTGAGTCCCCTCTGAGGCAGTTCATCAGAGCACTGCCTTGGGGACAGAGCGGGAGATGGATGGATGGAGGGACATCAGAACTCTTGCCTGAAGCTTCCCTGGGAAAGGAGACAGAAGCAGCAAGAAACTCAAGCACCCTGACCTTCATGGGGGACCAAGAGAGGGGCATGCTGGGAAGGAGGGACACTGACAAGTGTCCCTTGTCAGAAGAAATAGAGCTCCCAAATTTCTGGATGTCAGATATGCCGAGTTCAAGTCCCCATGATGGAAAAATAGTGCTAAGGAACAAGGAAGTTGGAAGTGGAAAGATTTAATGAGACATAACTTCTGAGAGACAGGAGGGGCCTCTAAACAGGTTTCCACCAAGATAATTTCCCTTAAAATGTTTCATAGAACAAACTCACAAGGTGGTTAAGTAAAACATAGGTCAAACTATAATCAGCCACTAAGACTACAAGTACAGCCGCTTAGCTAGTGTTGCTCCAGGAGGAGGCCAGGCCACATGGAAAGAACAAAGAGCCCTCCAGGAAGGGCTGCTCTGGTCACCCACCTGGGAGGCTGATGCCTAACCAGACATTATTGACCAGCTGATACCAATTATAGTGTAATCTCAAGCTACAGGGTTGCTTTCCCCCAGGGAGGTATGTAGGCCTGGTCATTCCTTCTTTATCTTGAGGCCTGGTCTTCCTCAATGCGCCTCCAGCAACAGTTGTGACATGTTTTCGTCAGCACTGACTTCCTCAAGGGCCTCACCCTGCCTGACTGTTTGTTAATTCCTACCTAACTTAGCTGCCTGTAATACTAGGACACAGAACTCAACCTTCCTGACTGTAGCTATGACGATGGTGGATGCTGGGCCCCAAGGTGCTGCTGGCTCCTCAGACCACTACAGGGAAGGCA
>PVKA01009268.1:0-69134 GCA_004027165.1 Ctenomys sociabilis | reverse complement strand
TCAGTTTTAATGTCATCATTTTCCCTTCCAAAATCTGTTGCTATCAGTCATCTTGACTATAAACTTCAGTGTCATCAGGAGGCTTTGTTCACTGTTCATCCAATCATGGAATAAGTGCCTTCTGCATGCAGTTCACAGCCCCACCCCTGGGCATTCTTTGGGGAGCATTTCTCTATTGGTGCAGGGAAGGCACCAAGAGCCACTGTCAAACTGCCTTGTCTAATAGTCTTTTTCTTCCACCAAACTGAACTTGCTGCTTCCTGTGTACACTTCCTCTCTTAACTGCATTTCTGCCTTAAACACTCTTGTCCCTCTGTAGGGCTGCATCTCCCTTTACTTCAAAGCCCAGCATAACTGCCCACTTCTTTGTGCTGAAGGGCCATCCACCTTTAAGGGCATCATTTTTACTTCTCTTGTGGCATTTGGGACTTTTGTTTCTATGTTATAATTGGGGTTTAAAAAAAATCTAGCATAAAGTTCATCACTTAAAGTTACAGTTCAGCAGAATTGAGCACGCACCCGGTGTTGCACGACTCTTATCTAGTTCCATAATATTTTCATCACTCCAGAGGAAACCCTGCGCCCACTAAGCAGTTGTTGCTTGTTTTTCCCCGCCTCTCAGCCTCTGGAAGCCAGGGGCTTTCTGTTCCTTCGAGCTTTTCTACCGTGTATATTTTATGTGAATGAAATCATAAGATATGAAACAGATTTGCTCATTATCAATGTGTTGGGCTTTCAGACGTCTCAGTATTGTTTGTAAGGTACTTGTGATCTGATTTATCTTTGTATTTCACTCAGACCTAGCACGAATGCCTCTGTGGAACAAGGAATAAGGATTCAATGTACACCTTTTCACCTGATCAAAAAATAATACATTTTTATTATTCAATTGTAATTTTATATAATATTTTAGGAAAAAATAAGAATGCTTTATAATCCTTTCAGATTTAGAGGGGAAAATCAGTGGTTGACGTTGCTCTGATGCCACAGAATTTTCTCTTTCTGTAATTTGTCACTGAACAAGGCTAAGAAAAACCCATGTGCTGTACTTACTATTCCACATGTGAGGCTTTTGGTGCCTTTGGTTTTTGTTGGTGCTGGACACTGAACCCCAGGCCTCATGTGTGCTGGTTAAGCACTCTGCTGAGTTACATCTGCAGCACTTTTCTAAGATGTTTTTAGCAATATCACGGTGACCCACAGTGTTGTTGTGTAATGCTAGGTTCATATAATGCCATGACATGAGAAAGTAGGGGATTCCTCTATATTATCATTTTGATGAACTGACAACTCGGATGTACTAAGTATATGCTTCCCACATAAGAAACAAAGAAGCACTGAAAACATCTACATGTTTTTATGGCATCTGTGGGTCCTGCAGTATGTCTTAGAAAAATGTCACTCAATACGCAAATAGGCGAATAAATTAACAGTGACGCCCTAATGAGTTAAGCACCACAAAGCATCATAGGTGCTGAGGTAGGCTAGAGTCAGGGATTGTTAATGCAGTAGCATGAATAGATGGTGTATTGGAATGAGTGTGGGGTCTGAAGGAACCGCACAGATCAGAGAGGGGCATGTTTCAGGCATAGGCACGGTGCTCACTTACCATTGCTCTTGAATTTGGGACCTTTTACAGGCCCACCTACTGTCCCAGCTACCCTTCATGTCTGCCCTTTCATAACTCTGTGCCTTGGTGTTATTTCCTGTCTAGAGCACCCGTCCATGTCTCCCCTGAGTGCAATCACATTTCACAATCCAGGTGAAAAGAAATAAGAGCCGTGCTCCCACCTCACACCTCTGTGAGAAGAGCCGGTCTCTGGCTTCTTGTCTCCTTTATGTCTTTCCTATTTCTACCACCCTTAATTCATCTGAATTGCAGTTGATTCATTTACAGTTCTCGTCTTTATTCTCTCTTTTCCACAACAAGGGTTGTGGCTTGATGCCTCCTAGTATTTGTGTTTAGAGCCTTGCCTGGCACAGGAGCTGTGCTAAGTGACTGTGATAAGCTTGGGTGAAAGAGGGAAAGAGGGATGGGGGAGAGGGAGTGAGTGATGGAAGGAAGAAAGGGGCAGAGAATGAATATAAAAATTGTTTTCTTAAAGAAATGAAGCATATTGAGAAAAAGACACGTGAACTAAAAAGTAAAGTGGTATGACTTTAAAATAATACCAGAGATGTTTCTATAGGTTTAGCTAAAACCCAAGTGATCAGCATGGCCATTGAGATTCTAATTAAGCTGTAAATAAAATGAAAGCTCACCTACATTTCTAGGGTGGTAACCTTTCGAAACTAGGAGTGGCTTGGATTTGTTCTTCAAGATTACAAGAACTGAAGCCTAAATTTACTTTCTGTATAACCACATCCCTTGTTCAGCAGCCTTGACTGGGAAATAATATTCTACCAAAAACAAGAAGCTTAACAATTTTGTCTTTTTCCGCAAGCAACATTCGCAGCTTTTCTAGGCTGAAACTGTATCTTTAAACTTCCTAAAACATTATTGCTTGATTTTTTGGTGGGTGGGAAGGAAGGGTTCCAGCACCTGTGGGCCTGAGTTGCTAGCACATTTCTGCATTTGGAAGTATTTGATTTTTATTTATTTTATTTTGGCAGAACTGGGGATTGAACTCAGACCCTTGTACTTGCCAGAGAAACACTTATTCCACTGAGCCATCTCACCAACCCCTGGAAGTATTTTAGTATTTTGTGTTTATTGGCTAGGAGGAAGAAGTCAGTTTTTATTTGCATTGTTGCTTTGTGAAAAATCATTGCTCTATGGGACCAAAGTCCTCATAACTGTATTTATAGTCACAGTGTTTTTTCTCTCTTTCTCTCTTTTTTTTTTTTGGCTGAACGAGGGATTGAACTCAGGCCCTTGTGCTTGCCAAGGAAGCACTTATTCCACTGAGCCATCTCCCCAGTCCAACACTGTTCTTTTTTGAGTATTTCTTTAATGCTAGTAAACCAACTCTTACAAAATCCCTGAGGATTATAGTAATGCATTAAGGAATTCAGTTCGTTTTATTAATGTGTGACTTGAATTTCAGAAAGAAACAGCTAAAATCCCAAAGTAAACACTTAGCATATGTGAGAATTCAGGAAGGACAAGACTTTTGTTGAGCTAATCACAGAGGAAGATGGTAAAATGGGAAGCCCAGAGAACAGCTGGAATCCACAGAGAAGCAAGGAAAAGAATGCTGCTGCTCTGGATGTGAACAGTCAGAAAGACAAAACTCCCTCACGGGGGGGCTGGAGGCTGTGAGAAAATACGACCTGACAAGGGTCCCAGAAGAGACAAACAGATTTTCTCTTGAGTTATTCCAGTAAGCATAGTTGAAAAACTATATCAGAAAAATTCCTAAATTATAAGTAAGAACATTAGCAAAACATTTTTCCTTTGGTAGTTTATCTGAGAAGCAAGAAGCAACTGTGTAAGGCCACTGCAGGAATAGGATTAAAGGGACTTTCTTCAGAAAGAAAAAGAAGGGTTGAGGGATAGCTCAGCAGTCTAAGCCTGCATGCAAGGGTAAAGACCTGGGTTCAATCCACAGAACCCTTGGTGCGCTGTGTCAGCTCTGAAACTAGGTGTGGTGGTGCACTCCTTTAATGCCAGCACTGGGAAGGCTGAGACAGGAGGATCACTAAGAGTCCGAGTCTGAGCTGTGTAGTGAGACCCTGTACCAAATAAATAAAAGACTAAAAAACAAATAAATAAAAAGAAGGGATGTGGGTAGTAGAGCACTAGCCCAGGGCGCAGGAGGCCCTAATTGTCTGCCCAGCATGGTGGAGGTGGTGGTGGATAAAAACATGTGAGACTGGGAGAATTTTAACAAATTTAAGATCTTACCTCACCAACTGAAACCAAAAAAAAAATTTAACCAAAAAATTATAAACCTAATAGTGCTTTAGTCTTGATTCAGAAATACCTTATAAAAGCAGCACATTGTGAAGCTTTCGAAAGATGCCACATGATTTTGTCCAAGAAGTAATTTGACAAACTATTTTTATCAGTCAAAATACTGAACACAGTAATTAGTCTCTTCCTCACTGAACTGTTGGTCCACACACCTTACTGGAGCAGGAGCAGGCATTTATTATCTCACGGAGGCCGATAGGAAATGCTTTTAAGCTTCTGTAGTAA
Source organism: Ctenomys sociabilis (assembly GCA_004027165.1). Classification (NCBI taxonomy): domain Eukaryota; kingdom Metazoa; phylum Chordata; class Mammalia; order Rodentia; family Ctenomyidae; genus Ctenomys; species Ctenomys sociabilis. Next base: position 64,993 of record PVKA01009268.1, on the reverse strand, counting down.
CCAGCGAGATGCCACAAGGCCAACAGCTGTGGACTGCCCATTGTCAGTGGCGTTTGGAGTTCAGGTGATGGTACCGTGTCTGTTGTTGGTACTTTGCTGAGTAAGCATGTTGGGGTTGGAATGCTTATAGGTTATTTACCAATGCAGCTACTCACCTCAAAAGCAGTGTAGGGCATCTTGTTAATACTAGAGGAATGGGTTGGGGTATGGCTTAGTGTAGAGGACCTGACTGATAAGTGACACAGTCTGAGTTGATAGTAATAGCAGAGCACTTGGTGCTGTGGGTGGCAGATGTCAGAGGAGTCACACTGAGCACACTGCTTCTATAGGTGTGCAAGCATTTTCTAGATGCTGAGGAGCATTTCATGCGGAGGGCCATCTTGCTACAGCTGTGAGGTCCTGAGGCACGGAAGTCCTGTCGAACAGCACTTTCCCACAGGGTATCATGGAGCGATTATATTCTCATTGATGACCTTAACTTGTGCCCCAATGGGGTCCCAATAGTTATTAAAGCACTTTGAGGCTTTACAACTTTTTGATCCTATAATTTTCTTTACTGTTACAGTTTTATTTCTTAACTTAGATCGTTAATTTGCCTATAATTATATCTGAAAGACACTGAATTAAACCTTTTCCACTAGCTGAATTTTTCTCTTTAATTATAGTATGAACACATATCGAGGTGTCTAAAAGCCTTAATACAGTTAAAGTGATTTAAAAAATGTTGTAGACCCATTTCTTGGAAGTGGTTATTTCATCACTGACTGTAGTTTCGACACAAAACGCTTACTTCAACATTTAACTTTTTAAATTTGCCTTCAATTTCTAATTCTTAATCTCTAATCTATTTTTATTATATAATTTCAATTATTGAAATACATTTTGTAATTTAATTTCATCTTTAGAGCTTTTTTCTTTTCTTTTTTTTTTGGAGGGGGCAGAACAAGGGATTGAACTCAGGCCCTTGCGCTTGCCAGGGAAGTGCTTATTCTACTGAGCTATCTCCCTGGCCTTCTTTAGAGATTTTTTCACCAGCATATAAAATTAATTTCATCTTTATTCCTTTAAAAAAATCAAATTTACTGATAAATAGTTTGTTACATATTTTCTCAGATTTTTCTTTGCTTTATGTCTTGTCTTTGCATATATTTTGTAAACCATCTTGTCATTTTTTTCAAAGAAAAATTCCATTTTTTTCCCCTCAATAAATACATAGCTGTGTGAGCACATCTGACATTTCTATGGGTCTAAATATTGGTTACCTGATCCGACTGAGGAGATATAATGGTGGACAGTGACATTTTCCCCAAGGCCTCCTTCATCTGAGTACTTTCCAGAAGCTGGTGGCTCAGGTATTCACACCTGGTGCAGGAAGGTGGCTCAGACACCTGGGATGAATGTGAGCTATCGAGCGCTTGTCCTATACTCACACGTTCACAGCGCCACAGATGATGGAGTCCCGTTTCACTTAGGATTTCTCACTTTGAGGTATAGAATAGCAATGTGCTTCTTTCAGAGCCTAGGCATTTTGACATTTATCTTTTAAATCGTGGAAGTATGCTGTACGTTATCAGTTGGAAGACTGGACTGATAGAGCCAGAGGACTCACAAGCTCCGTCCAGCTCTGAGTGAGTCCCGAGCCACCTATACTTCTCGCATTTATTGAGGGCTAAAAACAGGCTTAGGAATGTGCGTAACTAATTTGGTGTAGACAAATCTATATCATCTTCCAGCATTCGCCAAACTCTGGGTTCACAGAACATAGCCAGTGACATCTCAGGTAGAGAATCAAAGGACAGGTAGTGCACCTCCAGGGAATCGTGTTATCTGTGACCTTGTGTCCCAACTTGTGTGAATTTATGAGAGACAACAGGTCTCCTTAGGCTCTGTTTCTTGTTCTTTGCTTCCTTGCTTCTGCCCGCTTCTGTCTCATATTGCTGCTGTAGTAGAAGTATGAACTCCAGAGATCCGCCATATATCTGATAGATCCATTTGTTTAATACAGCAACTGCTTAAAGCATATTTTAACTTGTATATCAATATTTATTACAATTGATAATTGTATATATCAGTTTAAGTAGTATTAAGATCTTACTTTTTGCATGATTTACACATGCTAGGCATAATCTCTCCAACTAAGCCACACTCCTACTCATTATTATTGTTTTTTGAATTTACAATGATTTTTGAGTATCTCCTAATAATGGTCCATACCTGCATGGCTCAAGTGTGGCCCCTGTGCCAGGGAGTGGACTTCTGTCATGAGGGTGCTTAGGAGAAAGTCAGTCTCAACGCTGCTGCCTCTCACAGCTGAATCGCAATTCTGTTATCTTAAGAAGAAATGGGGGGGGGGGGATGATGTACACATTAAATTTGAAGCCACTGGCCTGAACTCACTATTTCTACCTCATACCTTCCTATGCTCTTCAATTCATTGCTTCTGTTTGCCAACCTTGTGAAAGGTGCTATGATCTATTACCAGGGAAACGCGCACAGTACCTCCCAGGCTCCGTCATGTGTTCTCAGCAGGTGCTGCCGCAGCGGCTCATCATTCTGAGGGTTCCCATTTGGGGCTGCACGCTGAAAGGTAGTTCCACCTGATTTAAGCCTGGAAACTTCTTTATTGATCATTGGCTTCCTCCAGGCAGCAGCTATGCTAACAGGACGAGATGGCTTTCTGCCTACAGAGGGACTGGGGTTGTTGGAGCCTGGTGAAGCATGTGTCAGAGGCACAAGGTGATTGTCCTTAAATACCTGAAAGTTTCTCAAGGAAGAGGAATTTGGCTTATCCTTTGTAGCTTTACAAAAGCAGAAACAGAAGCAATGGATGAGTAGAAATTTAGAGATAGGTTTTATATATTTACAGTAAATTAAAAACCATTTGAATATTTCAACAACAAAGTGTATTTCTTCCAACTGGATGTTATCAAGCTAACCACCGTAAAGCACAGAGGCTGTTAGAGACAAGGACTGCCAGGGGCACTGAGGAGTGGGTCTGAGAAAGAGCTGGATGATCTAGTTTTTCTGCATATTTCTAATCCTCACTTTTTTTGTTGTTAAAAAAATATTACTGTGCACACTCAAAGTGTTTCTTTTTTTAATGCCCCAAGTACAGTTATAAAGTTTGTTCCCTTTCTTGGACGTTAGAACCCTTCATGGTTTTCTTTTATGAGGATGGATGGTAGTTTTCTACGCCATTCCACTGTATATACAGCAACTTGCTATTCTTCGGTGTCTAACCAGTCATTTTAATCAAAGGAAGCCATGGGACAAATATTTCCATGCAACATTACTTAGACACACCTACATTTTTAACATAGTTGTAACTAATAGCTCATAGTCAGGTATTTTCTTATTATAGTTTAGGTGATGTTCTATATGTTTTATTTTGTTCATAGACCTACAGATGAACATATATTTTTTTCTTGCCAACTCAAACTTTTTTACTACTTCTTAAATTTGATTCTCTATGCCTAGTTTTATAATTCTGTAGACTTAGAAAAAAACCTGAAATTGAATGTTAAGCCATCACCCTTGTGTGTTTACCAGTGTTGATAGTTGTTCATTTGGGAATGTCAAGAATTAAGATTCTGAATCATTTTAAGTATGTGGTAACCCTCCCAAATGCATCTTGAAGGTATTTGTGTCTTTCCACCATTGGTGCTACCGCCTGAGCTCGAATAGCAGCTTCTCACCGCTGCATCCATGTGGCTGCTTCCTAATCACCTTTCCTGCTTTGTCTTTGACCCCTTCTGGGCTGTATCCCTTCCTCTACCTGGTGATTCTCTACCAATCACAGTCCAATAAGAACATCTTGCAAAATAAACCTAGGTTTGAGGGAAAAACTAGAGCTCATGCTGATATTAAATTACCAATTTGGAATATGGAAGAAGATATCACCAGATTACACTGACTTTGCTTGGAATTATTTAGATTAAATGATTTGCCTCTGTAAAGGGCAGATAATATATGCCTTTATTAATAATAATTGTTAGGCATGGTGGCACATGTCTGTAATCCCAGGATTCAGAGGCTGAGGCAGGAAGATAGCCATGAGTTCGAGGCCAGCCTGGGCTACAAGGTGAATTCAAGGTGTCGGTTTTTTCTTGTTGCTGGGTCAAATGTCCAATGCACAAAATTAAAGAAGGAAACGTTTATTTAGCTCACAGTTAGTGCAGGTTTCAGTCCGTACTCCGCTGGCTCTAAGGCAGTGGCACATGGCAGAGGGCAGCCATTCACGGTGGTGGAAAACAGCAAAGAGCAAAGAAGGAGCAGCAGCTGTGGCAGCTAGCAAGCCTCTCTCCCTTCCCTGTTGTATTTGGATTACCCAGCCCAGGGCGGGGGTAACATTTACACCCATAATCCCTGCATTGGGGCATGAACTAGTCACAAATTCTAAAAGCTGCCCTAATGAGTATAAGGGGCTTTGAGGTTTGAGACATGAACCATAACATAAGGTCTGACGGAGCTATAAAGTAAGATTTTATTTATTTATTTATTTATTTATTTATTTATTTATTTATTTATGGTACTGGGGATTGAACTTGGGATCTTGCACTTGCCAGGCAAGTGCTTATTCTATTGAGCTGTCTTCCCAGACCCAAGAGATCTTATTTTGAAAAAAAAGAGAAAAAGAAAAAAAAAAAGATGAGACCTTTGTCAAAAACAAAAACAAAAAACAACAACAAAAAAAAAAAAAATGAAAGAAGGAAAGGAAAGAAGGGCCAAGTAGCATGTGTAGACTGGACTACTTGTCATGTCTGTGAGCCCTTTTGCTCTGTATGGAGTAGATGGAAAGCAACAAGCCCACAAGCAACAAAAACTTGCAGGCTGTCTGCAGGAAAACTGAGGCACAGGCAAGCAATGGCAAGAGCCAGGCTCACACAAAAAGTTTATTTTCAGAGTCCACCTTATGAACAAGGGGTTGTGATTTTTTGTGGGCAGGATCATAGGTGTTCTGGGAGTCAGGGCCTTCCTGCCCGGCCAGCTCAAGGAAGGAAGAGAAAGAGACATTAAGGGGCGCCTTCCCAGCAACCCCCCCCGCCCTTCCCAGCCAGAGGCAGAGAGCTGGCTGGGTTTTCATGCCACTCGGGGCCTCAACAAAACCGCCTTTCTAGGTCACATCAGGGCTATTTCTTTATGAAAAAGTGTGTTTGTGTGTGAACCATAGAAAACTGAAGAGGTAGGAAACTGAACTTCTTTCCCATAATTTGTATATTGGTAAAAGGCCTAGTTATAATGATCTCATTTTCATTACTTTAATATAAAAAAAAGGAAAAGTAATCCTGTAGTCAAAGATTTAAAGGACTTTTTATTTTTTTTTATTTATTTTTTTTTTTTTTGTCTTTTTTGAGACAGGGTCTCACTGTGCAGTTCAGGCTGGCCTTAAGCTCACTTTGTAGCTCAGGATGGTCTCGAACTCACAACAATCCTCCTGCCTCAGCCTCCCTAGTGCTGGGATTACAGGCATGCGCCACCACGCCCGGCTTTAAAGGACTTTTTAAAATAGGATACATAATAGATGCAACAGCTCCAATTAAATTGCTGAAAAATAAAATATTTAATAACTGCCAAGTGTGCCAGCTTCTGCCCTGTCAGCATTCTGAACAGGAAGACTGGGTTCTATCCAAATACAGCTTACACTGGTATTCATTATAAGAGCAATTTATTGCCATTAAAGTGAAAATGAATATTTGTTGACAACATTTCTAAAGAGCACTATAGTGGGTGAAAATGCTGAAGTAAGCAGTCTGCACTTTGCTTCTGGGCAAGTGGCACAGTCATCAGATGAGTGGGCATCTTTGAATCCTCTTCCAAATCAGTGGATTGTGGCCTTAGAGAAAATTAGAATCACCTGATTCTGAAAGGCCTGGTGCCCAGGCCGCACCTCAGACCAAGTCAGTCAGAATCTCTGGGGTGAGGACTCAGTGTCTTCAAGGCTCTGAGGTGATTGCAGTATGCCACTACCAGGACTGTGAATCTTTTTTTTTTTAAATGCATTTAGTACAGGGTCTACAGGGTCTCACTGCACAGATGGGATGCATAGTGATTCTCTTGTTTTCAGCCTCCAAAGCAGTAGGATTAGAGACCCGCGCCACCACACCCAGTCTTAGTCACAGTCTCATCCATTCCCAGGAGCAGGGTGGGCACAGTACCCCGGGATTGAACCCCAATGATTCCCCATGCAAGTACTTTAGTCTGTTGAGCTATCTGGCTGGCCCTTTGTGAGTCATTCCTTGAGTAGTAGGCCTTGCAGCCACACTTCAGCCAGCCAGGACTCTGCAGGGAGGAGGGCAGAGCAGTATGGAGAGCAATACTTGTGCACACTGGGGCACCGGGCTCAAAGGCACCTGCTTTCTGCATCTGGATTGGAATCTGCTGGGATCCAACTGTAGTGGCATGGACTTGGTCCTCCTCCCATCACTGTCTCAGGGTGTCTGGGACATGTTGATTTTACTAAAGGATCAGGAGCCATCTTTTCCTGTGAGACCTTTTTCTTAGCAGGAGTGATTCAAGGAGTGTGTATGTGTGTGTACATGCACACACATGCATGTTGTATGTGCGCACCTATAAAGACATACACATTGTACCAGACTGTGCTCAGTGGATAAACAGTAGGCTTATAATGGCCACCTGCAGAGTCAGATGTGGAGGAGTGCAGAAGAGCCAGCTGTGTATGGGGACCCGAAGAATCTCGTCAAATGTCAAAGACTGGAGTTCACTACAGAGTCCCATGTGAGTCTCACCGCAAAGCAGAAGGGCCTGTGCTGGGAACCAGGACACAGACATCTGAAGCAGACGCTGGAGTTTCTCCAAAGAAGCCGAAGCATGACTTCCTTCAGCTTTCCCTGTTTATTCCATTCGAGCTATGACACTATTGGTTGGTGCCACCTACACCCTGGCCAGGTCTTCCCTCTTCACTATGCATCATCGGTGACACCCAGAGCTGTGCCAAGCCTATCAGCTAGGTGTTTCTTATTGAAGTTGACACAACAGGTAACTATCACATGTATACTCTTATGCTTTATCTTTTAGAACAATTTTGGGTTCACAGCAAAATAGATCAGGTTTAGAGAGTTTCCATTTATTCCCTATCCCTACCTATGCGCAACCTCCCACATTGCCAGTGTCCCCACAGAGTTGTACTTTTGTTAAACTGGTGAATCTTTGTTGATACATTCACTATCACCCTAAGTGCATTAGGGTGTCGTAGACTCTGTCGGTTTGGACAGATGTATAAGGACATGTATCTATTGTTACAGAGTCATATCAAGTGGTTGCACTGCCCTAAAAATCCTGTGTTTTGTATGTTCATTTCCTATCTTTACTTGTTATGGTTTAGATCTAGAATGTCCTCCAAAAGTTGTGCTCAGAGATGGGGCTTTGAGAAGGTGGTTAGATTGCAGTAGAGTAAACTCCTGATGAGTTCATGTGCTGTTAGAAGGTGGGCCTTGGTTGGAGGGATGGGTTATTAGGGCAGGACCTCACCTGGAAGAGTATATTCTTGTCCTGGCCCCTTCTTTTCCTTTGTGTTTCTTAGGTGCCATGAGGTGGACAGTTTTCCTCTGCTATTGCAACCAAATGACCATGGACTTAAATCCCCAAACTATAAGAAAAATCAAACTATGGTTCCTATAAACTGTGCATATTGAATATTTTATCCCAGCAACGGTAAAGCTGACTGATACACTACTAGCCCTTAAGAACCCCTGATCCATTTAATATTTCCATGGTTTACTTTTTCCAGAATTGAAAAGTTAGATCATGCAGTTAGGTCATACAGTCTGTAGCCTTTTCATAGTGGATTCTTTGACTTAGTAGTGTGCCTTTAAGCTTCCTCCATGTCTTTTCGTGGCTTGATTACTCATTTTTTCCCTAAATGATAGTCTGTTGTCTATCTGTACCATGGTTTATTAATATACTCACTCTCTGAAGGATATCTTGGTTGCTTCCAAGATTGGACATTTGTGTATGGAGCTGCTATGGACACTTATGTGTAGGTGTTTCGTTTTCAACATGTTTTCAGCTCACTTGGGTAAATACTAAGAGATGAAATTGTAACAGTATGTTCACTTTTGTAAGAAACTGTTACACCATTTTGTATTCTCATCAGAAAGGAATGAGAGTTCCCATGGTCCCCTATCCTCACCAGCATTTCATGTTGTCAGTGTTCCAGATTTTGGTCAGTCTGATACATGTGTAGAGTGATATCTTGTTATTTCATCTTGTGATTCCCTAATGAGAGATGTTAGTGAGTATATTTTTATATACTTGCTTGCCATCTATAAGTCTTTCCTTAGGTTTCTCAGTGCCCCATTTTTTTTTTTTTTTTTTTTTTGGCAGAACTGGGGATTGAACCTTTGCATTTGCCAGGGAAGTGTTTATTCCACTGAGCCATCTCCTCGGCCCCAGAGCCCCATTTTTTTTTAACCTGGTTGTTTGTTTTTGTGTTTTAAGCATTCTTTTTTGTAATTCTGTAAATAACTGCCTTTGTATTTTGCAAATTTATTCTCTCAGTTTATGGCTTCTTTTTTCATTCTTCTAATAGTATATCATATAGAACAGAAGACTAATTTTAATAAATGTAGCTTATTTATTCTTTTATGAAATATCCCTTTGGTATTACATCTAAAAAGTTATTGACATATCCACAGTCATCTAGACTGTCTCCTGTGTTGTGTTCTAGGAGTTTATGGTTTTGTATTTTATGTTTTTTTTTTTTTCTGGAACCCGGGATTGAACTCAGACCCTCATGCTTGCCAGGGAAGCACTTATTCCACTGAGCCATCTTCCCGGCCCTGTATTTTATGTTTAAGCCTGTAGTCTATTTTTCTTTTTTCTTTTTTTTTTGCAGTTCCAGGGACTGAACTCAGGACCTTGCACTTGCCGGGCAAGCGCCTATTCTACTGAGCTATCTCCCTGGCTATTCTATGGTCTGTTTTGACTTAATTTTTGTGAAGGGTGTAAGTCTGTGTCTGCATTCTATTTTTTGTATATAGAGGTCTAGTTGCAGCACCACTTATTCAGAAGAACCACTATTTTTTTTTTTGGCAGAACCAGGGATTGAACTCAGGTCCTTGTGCTTGCCAGGGAAGCACTTATTCCACTGAGCCATCTCCCCAGCCCCCAGCACCACTTATTCAAAAGACTATAGTTACCCCATTGCATTGCCTTTGCACCTCTATCAAAAAGCAGTTGACTATATTTGTGTGTATTTCTGGGTTTGCTGTTCTGTTCCTTTCAAACATTTGTATATTCTTTCCCTAATGAAACACTGGGTTGACTAATTTAGTTTTCAGATAAGTCATAGAGTTAGGTCATGTCAGTCCACCAACTTCATTCGTCTTCTTCAATATTGTGTTGGTTATTCTGAGCCTTCTGTCTTTCTGTGTAAATTGTAGAATCAGTTTCTTGGTATCCAGAAAAAAAACCTTCTGGGATTTCCCTGTAGAGATATTGGGGTTGGAGTCGTGGAGATAGCTGAGTAGAATAAGCACTTCCCTGGCAAGTGCAAGGGAGTTCAATCCCCAGTTCTGCCAAAAATAAAAAAAAAGAAATATTGGGGTTGCATTGATTATATCAATCAATTTGGGAAGAATGGACATCTTGAGCATCATGAATCTTTCTATCCATGAGCAGGGACTATCTTCATTTTAGTTCTTTGTTTCTTTCATCAGAATTTTTTTTTAATTCATTTATTTATTACAGTGTCTTGCTACACATCACGGATTCTTTTTTTGCGGTTGGCGGGGAGGTCAGCTCAGCCCGCCCTGGGGGGAGGGGCTGGCATGGCATGTGGTGCTGGGGATCGAACTGTGGTCCCTGAGAGGCGCTTTAGACCGCTGAGCTATCTTGCCAGCCCTCAGAATTTTTAAAAAATGTATTTAGTACAGAGTCTCATTACACAGATTGGACTTGTAGTGATCTTCCTGTTTTCTGCCTCCCAAGCACTAGGATTTCAGGCACACCACCAAACCCAAGTCTCAATCAATTTCTCAGGACACCCCGGGGGCAGGGCCAGCAGGGTACCCCAGGGATCAAACCCTGGTCGCTGAGTCTTCTTAAGCAGGCATTTTAGTCTGCTGAGCTATCTGGCCAGCCCTTCCTCAGGATTTTGTAGTTTCTCTCATATAGAACTTACAAGTATTTTGTTAGACTTGTATATTTAAAAAGTTCATTTTGGGGGATGCTAATATAAATGGCATTTTGTTTTTAATTTCAAGTTGTACTTGTTTATTGCAGGCATATAAGCAAGCCACTAATTTTGTATACGTACCAAATGCATTTTTGTAGTTTATATTCTGAAACTTTATTGTGATCACTTAGTTCCAGGAGCTTTTTCTGTTGCTTCTTCTAGATTTTTTTATATAGTTGATACATCTGTGAATAAAGATGTTTTATTTTTTCCTTATCAAACAGTATACTTTCCACAGAGGGTCCCCAACTTCTGTTTCTTAGACTTTATGACTTTTTTTATTATCTAAATAGAATACAAAATAGAGAAGAAGAAGGAGGAGGAGGAGGAGGAGGAGGAAGAGGAAGAGGAAGAAGAAGAAGAAGAAGAAGAAGAAGAAGAAGAAGAAGAAGAAGAAGAAGAAGAAGAAGAAGAAGAAGCAGCAGCAATACAGAACTTCACCAAACAAAACAGTGGGAGTGCAGCAGTGGTTGCTATATTGCCCAATGTTGCCTTCAAATTAGTTGTTCAGATTACCAGATACAAACATGCAAAATTGGTTAAAAATATATATGTATTTGAAATTAAAAAGGACAAGAAAAGAAATTGAATCATCAACTGCTCCCCTCTATAGACCTGCAGAATCAGCAGTACAGCTATTCAAGCCATCCTGCATTCATACATAAATTTCTGATCTTACCATGGTGCAGAAGTGTACAGCCATTCTGGTTTTCAGTTTCAGTTTCAGTTCAGGTATGTTAAGATGCATTGTTGTTTTGAGACCGAATCTCAGTATGTAGTTTAGGCTGCCTGTGTAGCCTGGGATGGCCTGGAACTCAGGGTGATTTAGGCTGGTGTAAGTGTTCTGAGTGTATTTAATGTATGCTTGGCTAAGCCACGATAAGTGTATTAAATTCACTTTTTACTTAAAATATTTTCAGCCTGTCATGGGCTGATTGGGATTGCAGGCCTGTCATGAGTTCGGACCATCTGTGTGTCCCTCTCTTTCTGCATTAGCGAAGACTTGAGCATGATACTGGAAAGGAATGCTGAGGGCGGCAGCCTTGCCTGTTCCTGATCTTAATGGGAAAGAGAGTGTCTCTCTGCTGAGTATGAATTTTAGCTCTAAGTGTTTTGTAGATGTTTAAGACAGATTTTTAGCATCTAGCACATCGAGTGTGTATTATTCTGGCATCTCCAGTGTAAGATAACAATTAGAAGGGATTATACTTGGCACATTATTTATAGAATAAGTATAATTTTGCTCCCGTAACTACATGAATATGTAGATATATGATAACTGTATAGGAAGATGCTTAGCAAGAAATGCACCAAAATGCTTGGTGTCTGCATGTGATAATTAAGAATGTCATTTATTACATATACTTTTATGATAATGAGGAGGAGATATACTGTATTTCTGAGGGCTGTCAACTGTTACATTGTTTATCACTCACCTGTATGTTGCATCAGGATTTCAGACTTCAGTTGAGGGTCATGTTGTGAGGGTCATGGTGGTAGTCTGCATGAGTAGCCTAGACAGCCTTATTGATAGAAAAGCAAGTATGTACATTCTAATGAGGTGTGGTGAACCTTACCGAGAGTCAATGTGAGGAAGTGAAGAGTAGCTCAGAAGCGAAAAAGTTTCTGCCATTTAAATGTAACTGTCAGCTGGGGAGATGTCTCAGTACAATAAGGGCTTTCCCGGCAAATGCAAGGGTCTGAGTTCAATCCTCAGTTCTACAAAAAAAAAAAAAAGTAATTGTCATTTTCAAGAAAAGCAAAAAAAAAACCTTTTTTTTTTCCTGTAAAGTAATAGAATCTAAATAAATGGCAGAAAATTGCTCCTTTGTTATTCAGTACTCAGTCTTCTTTTTAGAAACCTGGTTTGTTTACAGGTATAGGCACAAAGGGAATATGTAGAAGAATTTTAAGAAAATAATTTGTACAACACTTTCTCTAAAATTAAGTTAATATAAAACCTTCAGAATCCTGGCCAAAATGTCATCTGAATAATGCTGGGATTATGGATGGTGGAATTTCAGATTCTTTTATTTTTTTAGTTATTTTAGTCTTGTAAAATAAATCATATTGGGATAGAAATGGCTGGGGAGAAATAGTCTCTTTGACTGGGCAGCTGATTTAAACCAGTTCCCACAGAGCATTTCTGTTAGTCCAGGACTCCGGGGACACGTGGCCTGTATTATAAAACCAGCTCTGGCCGGTGGATGTGTAGAAGAAATCTCACCATAGTGTGGATATTTTCAGTAAGAAATTGAAAGTAAATAACAGAAACCCAAGTGGCAAAGATAAGCGCTTGGAGATGTATCTTCCAATAAAGGGAAACCAAGATGAAAGGTGCGGGGGGTGGGAGGGACAAAGAGAACTCCCCTACTTCATGCACCCCTACACATAGGGAAAATGTCCAAAGCTAAGGTGAAAAATCTCAGCCCAGTGAAATGCATTTTACCTGGAGGAATAAGCACTGGAGCTCAAAAGGTATCTGATTCTATCCCACACCATTTATAACCTGTCTTTCATTACCTTGGCTTGGGAGATTTGGAAAAAGCAGCTCATGTCTGAAAGTCATCTTGTCGAAGCACTAGGGCCAAGTGTATTAGGGTGACAGCAGCTGCGGGGTTCTCACTGAGTTTTTAGCAACTATGGGTCCCTGTTGCCACTGCCCAATAAAGATGCTGCTAGTAGCGTGGACACTGCCCCGTGGCTCAGAGCCAGTGTGGAACGGTAGTGTAAAGGAAATATGGTAGAAATGACAGACATGTCGGAAGATGTAATGCATAGGCATGGGGACTTATTTGAAAGGAAACAGAGAAGTATTCAGCTGCCCATCCCTGCACTTCTGTGGGACTTGTCATTAGTTGCCTTTCCAACCTCACTGTAGTGAGTGCAAAGTTGGCTGTGTCCCCATCTAGGACCTCTCTTGAAGATGCTCTAACTGAAGATTTTGTGAAGATCCCACAGGGTCTGCTGAGAAGAATGGAACTCGTATTGCTGGTTTCATAAGTTCTGCTTCAACAAGAAAAAGTACCGAAACCTATCCGTAACCTGCCACTGACAAGGAGCCTCTGGACCGCTGGTGCACTGTCTAGTGATGGGTGATAGTCACAGCGGGCTCATTGTTGTCAAGCTATTTCAGGGCCAGAGACCCTTGTTACTCTCATTTGACAGAAGGAGAAATGGGTTTGGAGGTTCAGAGCCAGGGTTTCTGGTCATGCTGCCTACACAATGCAAGAACGGACTTGAGCAGCCTGACTCGGCTCGCTGCTGCCCTCCTCGCAGGGCACACACACCAGAGGCGCTTGTAGTGGCACGCAGCACTGCCGGCCCACCCAGCACATTGGCTTCCACTTCCCTGCACTTCTGCTGCTTCTTGAGATTCCATTGCATTTTCATGGGCGTATCACTGATGGATCAATTCTGTTTTACAGTGCAGGATGCCTGATGTCTCAGCATCAGCACATGACAGTTTCCATTTGCTTATGTGTGATTAACTGATCGTTCTCCTTAGTAGATCATCAGCTATCTGGGTGTGTGTGTGTGTGTGTGTGTGTGTGTGTGTGTGGGTGCACATGTGTGCATGCACACTTGTATTTGGGCTGGTTTTGTATGCTGGGAGCCTGACATTAATAGGGATTTAATGAACATGGGTTGAACTAGTGACAGAACTGCATCCTGTGTGTCAGAGGTGATGTGACTGCCGGTTGCTTTCAGGCTGACAGCAGATTGCAGCTAGGATGGGCATACGCAGCAGCTTCCCGACACTCACTGTCATTTTGGTTTGTTAGCTCTTTCTGTTTTTGATGGCTATTAGGTGGCTGCAAATGCTGAAAATTCAGGAGCTACATATGAGCTAATTTTGTGAATGCTGATGGTAAATCTGCATTTTGCTGCTTCCCACCCCTAACTCTTCTCAGTTGCTGTGGTGATGTTCTGTGGACTTACCTTTTAGGCTGAGTGCCCCTGGGAGACGGTTCTATTGCTCAGAAGTCTTCATAGATGTTTATCTTATTTCCACTGTTTCAGTAATGTGTATGAATGCTGTCTCCTCACCATGCAATGCCACCTCTCCAAGGTTTTCTTGTTGCTGTTGTTACACTGCCAGGTTCTTCTGAGCATAGATAAGGGGGCTGCAGCAGCTGCAGGACACAAGGAGAGGGAGCTTTGAGAGGGAAAGGGACACAGCTTCCTTAGGCAAGGAGCAAGGGAGGTAGATAATGTGGGCATCCAAGCAACACACAAAGAAGATGCACTAGGTGCTGTATGTTAGAACGTGGAAGGGCAGTATGGTTCTTGCTAATAAGAAAAGATGTTTCCTGAAAAGTCCCCAGAAACAATTGCACAGTTTTGTTACACTCCCTCCAGGAAGAGCCAGGGCAAGGAGATAAGCTTCTCTTCAGCCTGTGGGGGGTGGTGTCTGTGGCCGCTCTTGGGAGGTGGAATGATTTTTCTAGTAGGAAGAAGCTTCCGTGTTATGTGTTATGCAATGTTAGAGCAGCTAGAAGTGCCCTTCCTTCCCTGCCTCTGTGTACTGAAAGTATGTCTCACCACTCACCATGAGCCTGTTAGCCCTGCAGCACCTTTCCAATAATGCCCTCAGAATTAATTCTCTGTGCTGTGCTTCCCCGAACACAAACTCAGATTTCAGCAGATCTTGGAGGTCCGCAGCTCCTGGGCCAGCTGTCTCATTTGAAGATTATAAGCACATCAAAGGGCTGGCATGCGTGTCTCTGACTCCCTCCGCAGTATTTTGTACAGAATGGAAAAATGAAAGTTTGCTCAAATAAACAAGAGAGCAGAGTGGAGTATTTCCAGGTCTGTGCTGATGGGATCGCTACAAAGGAGACCCAGGTGCCTCCACAGTGTGACCAAGGCTCCAAATTCAATGCCCTGGATTTCCCTGGCATCTCCTCCTGCCCTCTTGTCTGTCCAGCAGGCTCATCCCAGTTGCTCCACAGGAGCTCCCTGACGGCTCTTTTCTTCCTCATTTTCTCTCGGTGTGACTGGTCTTTTAGCTTTATGTGCAGCAATTTTTTTTTCTTTCAAGTGACATTTTTATAATCATGTTAATCTGTCAAATTAAAAATAACACTGAGTTTTCTACGGAGTAAATGAATTCCTTCAGAGTGATCTTATTTTGACTAGAAGAAAGGACAAGAAAAGTACCAGCCTATTTCATTGTAGTACGTGAAGGCCAGCTACCAACTAAGCTTGTTGGCAATAAAAAGAGATTTAACAGTGAATAGTTTAAATTCCTATCCATCTCCTCTAATGCTTCATCAAGAAGCCAGGCTTCAAATCCCTCAAAGCGAGTTGTTGAACTCAAATGGAATGTCAATGCATAAGCTAGGAGTGAAATAATAATTATGGACAGAGTTTTATTTACACCTCTCTGTGTCAACAAGATTTCAGATTCTGTTACAAGATGTGTAAACTTGAACAAAGAGTGGTACACATGGTGTCTCAGTGTTGCCAGTTATTGAGTAGGCATGGAAAGGGAGTGTGACCCCGGGAAGACAGGGAAGGCACAGGGTTTCTCTTAGCAAGTCTCTCCTTGAGTCATGACTTGAAGAGAAGGTTTCTATGTGTTGACACTAAGAATCCTGTAGCACCCTCCGGCCAACTGATGAGTGCTTTCTGAGGTCCTACTAGCTTGTGAGTATAAAGGATGACAGCAATACATTCAAGGGGAGACATCCTTCAAACTGGCCCATTCATCAGAATGAGCAACTATTATTTCTGCCAAACCAGTAGTGTGTGCCTGGGGGTCTTTGAAAAGACCTCCAGTCTGTGTTCTATAGCAGGAACAGCAGTGTTTTTTGGTTGCAATTCAATGTCTGTTGCATGAGAAATATATTATTTGATAATGAGTATATATTTATCAAGTCAGACCTTAGCACTTTTTTAAAATGTAAAGTTAAATTGCTACATTATATCTTTATTCTCAAAATGATAAGGACTCCTACCTCACTAGCTTGTCACAGTTGAAATAATTATTTTTTAATATCATCAGATATCCTATCCATTTAAAAAATTTTAATCGTCTAACAAAGGCCATGATAAACTTTAAGGCCTGTGACTGGAAAAATATCACTTTGTAAAGTATTTTCTCTGCACTAACGTGTGACTTATTTACCTTCTCAGTGAGTTGCTATGAGGGATTATCTTGAAGACAGAACTTGGGTATAATACTTATAGGGCTGTTTTATACCTAACTTAAACTACCATCAAAAGTGCTGTGTGTTTTCAGTTCACCTTTGATTGGAGGGAAGGATTCAGGTTGAAATTTTGTTGACCTGTGACTGAAAATCTTATGTGTAAGATTGAGATTTTAATGTCTGGTTAAGTCTTTTTTTCCTATGAGCATTACACAGCGTAGACTTGAATGAGCTTTATCTTCTCACTTTCCATCGTATGTTCTTTTTCACAGCTTCATTGTGGGCAGATGGGTGTTGAGAGGAAAAATACCTTAAGTAGGTTGGAAATAAGGGGTGTACATTATAGTTGACTCCTTTAAATTTCTCTTAATTTCTCCTTTCTGTCTCTGCTTTCCTGTTTCCAGCTGTGCAGAGGCAGCTCATGTGTCTGGGACACTCCAAAGTTAGGTCTTCTCTGCACACCTGAGGCTGCCTGCAGTGACTCTGCAGCTGTCATTATGCACAGAATGAATATATTGAATTACACTGTAAACTCTATGGGTGCCACTTGGAGTACAATGAGAAAAAGAGAAAGAAGGAAAGTCAAGAGTTCAGGAACGTTCAAAGAAGGCAAAAAAACATGACTGGCCTGAAGGCTAAGCTGTACCACCACGCAGAGAAAATATGAATGAAGAAGACTATAAGATGCATGAAAAGAGAAACACCAAACCAAAGAACGGTGAAAAGACTCCACAAGGAGCAGAACCTGCCCACCCGCTGGACAGGGAGGGACAGTCTTGTGCAAAAGCACTGTCCAGCACGATTAAGCAAAAACTAAAAGAAAAGGCAGGAAAATGGGAAGTCCCTCTGCCCAAAGTTGGTGCGCAAGGAGAAACAGAAGCATTAAGTTACTCAAACTGGAAAGAGAAAAAAGGCGTGGAAGAGGGTGGTCACTAAAGTCTGCTTTGCTGGAGATGGCTTTACAAGAAAACCACCTAAATATGAATGATTCATTAGGCCAATGGGCTTACGCATTAAGAAGGCCCATGTAACACACCCTGAGCTGAAAGCCACCTTTTGCCTGCCAATACTTGGTGTGAAAAAGAATCCTTCACCGCCACTGTATAGAACTTTGGGTGTAATTACTAAAAGAATAGCAATTGAGGTGCACATGAGTGAGTTGGGCCTTGCGACACAAGGAGGCAAGGTCATTTGGGGTACACATGCCCAGGTGACCAACAGCCCTGAAAATGATGGATGCATCAGTGCAGTCTTACTGTTTGACAGACGTTTCGTACAGTAACTTCGTCTACTTACTGAAGACTACAGACTGATCAGGAAAGCCATAACTTGAATACTGCTGAACAGCTCTCATGACTACATTTATCAAGAAAGCTATTAAATTGCAAAAAACATTAAAATGGCCCAGTTTAAAAAAATAATAATTTCTGCCTCCATCCCACACCCACTATGTTTTTATTAAGGAACATAGATCATTTTTTTGCTGTAGAATTTTTTAGTCTGAACTTTGCTGATTGTATCACTTTGTTATACTGCCTTAATTACAACTCAATATTTCTGTAGCCATAATATACCTAAATCAGAATGAGTAAGAAAAATCTCTTTTAATAAGAACAACCTTGAACATGGATGAATCTGTGACAGAGCATTTTTACTGGGAACACTGGTAACTAGAACCTTCTCCAAGGCCACTTTGTGCTGTTTCTGTGTGTAGTGCAGCTGCAGAAGAGAGTGTCACTCAAGATCCACGGTGAAGAAAAGTCAGGTTTTCTCCCCTGATTATCACAGATCAACTCCCCTGTCCTCATGCAACTGAAGCAATGGTCATTAAGTGAGGCAAGGTTTTGGTTTTGGTTTGCAAGGAAGATACTCGCACTAGCTTTTGAGAGTTACGAAGGACTCCTCTGTGTGCTTGAGAACTTTGCTGAAGCATAAACGAAGGCAGAAACTTTGACGATTTAATTGAAATTACATATGTGAGACCAAAAACCAAATAATATGCATTTCAATCACAATACAAATTATAACAAACTACTAAAAAGCCTGTTGAAATGTTGATGAATAGCTCTTTTAGTATCTAATGAAAACGACTGATTACTTAAAGATTGAAACTTATTACATAAAATAAGTTCAGAAAGACCTAAATTTATGCATATGGACTCAAACCCAGCCTACTTCAGGAAATATAATAATGTCAAGAAGAAAAATAGTTTTGCATTGATGATATAGACCTTTATTTTAACCATCAAGTCAACCTCATATCTTATTTATACTTTTACAGCAGTATTCTGTCCCCTAATAAACTTCTAGTTAATTTTCACATACTTTTTTTTCTTTAGGTCATTGATTATCTATTGTTACCATAACATTAAAGACTACATTCTTAAGACATAAACTATACTCATTTTTAACTTAGACACTAACATAATCTGATATATGTTTTTAATAAGCATAATTACTGCAGGGACTGTTAGGCCTGTGACTGGGGAAGTAACACTTCAGAAAGTATTTTCTTTGTACTAAGTTGTGACTTATTTACCTCCCCTGTGAGTTGCTATAAAGGACTACCTTGAAGACAGAACTTAGGTACAGCATTTGTAGGGCTGTATTATACCTAACTTAAGGCACCATCAAAAATGCTGTGTGTTTGCAATTTGATAGGAGGGAAGAATTCAGGTCAAAGTTCTGTTGACCTATGACCAAGAATCTTATTTGTAAGATTGAGGTTTTAATGTCTTGTTAAAGCTTTTTTGCTATGGGCCTTACACAGCATAACTTGAATGAGTTTGTACCTTCTCACTTTTCACTGTATGTTCTTTTTCACAGCTTCGTAGTGGGCAGATTGGTGCTGAGGAAAAAAGGGATTTGGAGTCTAGCTAGGTACTGGGCTCACATTGTAGGTCTGTTGCTATGATAGTATTGTTACCCTTCTAAGTGACAGAAACACTGACATTAATTCCTTTTAGTGGAAAACAAGATGAACTGAGGTCACTGTGTACCTAAGTGAGGCAATGTGTCCTCCAGTGATACTTTAGTGAGGCCCACAGGATACAGACTTGCTCTGCCTGCGAGGGCTTAGAGGGCGAGGGCTTAGAGGGCTTCGTGCTCAGTAACCACCAGCCACCCAGCTCTCTTTCTGAAAACAATCATCAGCTAATGTGAAAATTTTCAGTGTTTCCCTACCATCTCATTATTTCCTGTTTGTTTGTTTCTTTGTTTTAGGGAAGGGTCTATAGGGTGTTCAGGGTCTCACTACTAAGTCGGACTCCTCTTTACAGCCTCCCAGGACCTGGGATTACAGGCATCTGCACACCACCACAGCCCTTCTCAGCATGTCCTGGGGTTCAGGCCCAGCACAGCAGGCCCTGGGGATCAAAGCCCTGGCCCTTGCAACTGCTTGCACGTGCTTTAATTTAATTATTTCCTGATCTTCCATTCAAGCGCTTTCTTTTAAACCACTCTTAAAATGTCTCTCCCTTATTTTAAGGTTGACATTTACTGGTAAGTTCTAACCCCTCCATCTCATCTGTCTACATCAGTTAGTCTACCCCTATAAAATCTGAATGTGTATACTGCACTATTCTAAAACTCAATAAATACCTATACCATTAAAATATTGTCTGATCTGTTGGCTTTCTTACTAAATATAATCCCTACCAGACATCATTTAATGGTAATCCTCTTCCTTTCTTACAGGTCTTAGGAGGATTGTATTCATTACCTCCACTTTTTTTCACCTTATTCAGCACCTTTAATTCTACTGTACTCCTTTTTTTTATCATAAGTCGTCCTTATGATCATATGGCTTCTTTGCAGTCAGAGATCATAAAGAGTGAAAAATTCCCCCACTCCCACCCTCTAACCTGTGTCAACCTGCAAGGAACACAGGCTCCTTGACTGCTACCTTTTTAGACAAAAGGTGTTTGTAGATGTGACCCAGTTTAAGATCTGGAGATGTGATAATCCTGGATATTTGCATGACCCTAAATGACATCCCAAGTGTCTGTGTAAGAGAGTCAGTGGGTAGTTTGACCCCGCATGCCTACACATCCCTAGCCTGAGAATGCTAAAATCCATCTGAATCCCTTAGATCTTCCGGGGGATATTATGGCCCTTCTTATTCCTTAAGTTTGGATTTGTGGCCTTCAAAACAGAGAATAATTATCTCCTCTTTTAAAGCACTAAGTTTTGGTGACTTGTTACAATGACCACGGGACACTATTACAGACCTCTTTTAACATTCTGGGCAAAATTCTTGACCAGAAGAGTTAATTTTCATAAAGTGAAGATGCTTAGCCAAACAACACCTAGGTCAAGAAGCAGCACCTTACCAGCCCTCAGGGTCCCTGGGAGCTCCCTGTTAGTCCCTACGTGTCCCCTACGTGTCCCCTGCTGTGACTTATAACACTGCAGAAGCATGCAGCACCTGCTTCTGTAAGCTGGGTTCTTCTGTCAACAGTGTGCTTATGAGACCCATGTCACAGAGCTTTCATTCTTGTTTCTGTACAGCATCTGTTGTCTTTCAGAAGCACATTTGTTTTATTTCTTCTTTTATTAATAGTTTACAGAGAGTGTTACTGCGCACATTTACTGCACATCTTTTGGTGAACATCTCTCTGTGTTTCTGCTGGGCATTTATAGAGTAGGGGAATTCCTGAGTCCTAGAAGCCTTCTCATTTCTTTCTATGTTCTGACTTGACAGCCTCATCTACACCCACGGCTTCAATTATCACCCTTCACTGTGACTCTTGAGTCTTTTTATCTGATTCTTGATCTTTCCACTGAGATTCAAAATGACAGCTGTGTTACACACACACCACACACACATACACACACACACACAAAAAAAAAAAAAACACACACACACACACACCATGGTTAATGTGTCCCAGTCCCTGCCAGAAAAAATATAGGTCCTCCCCTTGTGTCCTTTACAGCAAATCATCATCCTTAATCGTCTAGGTTAAAGGCAGGAGGATTGTTGTGAGTTCAAGACCAGCCTGAGCTACAAAGTGAGCTTAAAGCCAGCCTGAACTGCATAGCGAGACCCTGTCTCAAAAAGACAAAAAAAATAAAAAAATAAAAAAAAAAATAAAAATAAAGACAGAATCAGCTTTCATTCCTTCTTTGCCTACGGTCACCTGATCCCGAAGTCTGCTGTTTTTCCCTTTGCATTTTCTCAGTGTTAGTGCTGCATGACTTTGAAGTTTTCAGGATGTTTTGTCTGTTGTCCATCATAGCATCTAGATTCATCTTCACAAAGCACAACTTGGATCCTGCCACATTCCTTTTGAAAACTCATAGACATGGGCCAGGGAGATGGTTCAGTGAAATAAGTGCTTCCCTGGCAAGTGTGAGGGCCTGAGTTCAATCCCAAGTTCCACAAAAAAACAAAAACAAACAAACAAACAAAAAAACTTCATAGACATGATGGATCTATCTGTTGATTGTAAGTCAGAATCTTTATGTTGACTTTATATCCTTCCATAAATATGCTGTTGCATTTCTATGAGAAAGTATTCCTAGGAATCTTTCTCAGGAAGCATTGAATTATATATTAAAGTTTTCATGGTAAATTGCTCAAAAGCCCTTCTATGAGCATTTCTTATAATCACTCCATATTATTGTGTACATTTGAGTTTGCTATGCTTAACCCACAAGTAAATCCTTATTGACAGTTTCGTGTCATCAGTGTTATTGCTGACCAGGTTATTGGTTTTCTTCTGCATTTTAGTTAGAGAAACCAAAGCTCAGTGATCAAAGTCATGCATGCAGAAGTTCGTTAGCATCCACACATGGACAGTTCGTGGACAGCTTGCCCATCATTTGCATATTCATCCCTCTGGGGAAAGGCTGGCTTCCTTTTCAGCTTTTCCTGCCATCTGTGTGCTGTGCTTTTCTGAGACTGCATCTGCACCTGAGCTGTGGTTCTAGGTCCTGGAGTTCTGGGCTGAAGGCTGCCTGTGCGCATGTGCTTTTCCCCTTTCTCTAAAGCTAGAATTTTGGAGCTAGTGCCTGGGCAGAGAAGCCTTCAGTCCAACTGCCTTCTTGGTTCTCCCTCTCTCTCCTTTTTCTTTCTCTTGGTTCTCTCCCCATTCCAATGCTCTCTTCTTCTCCTTCTCCTCCTCCTCTCCTTCCTCCTCCTCCTCCTTCTCCTTCCTCCTCTTCCTCTTCCTTCTTCCTCCTCATTTTCATCTTCTTTTGGCAGATGCAGGGGCACTCAGCCTTATTCTTACTTTCACAATGAGTTATATTCCTAGCTCTTTTTATTTATTTATTTTTATTTGTGATACAGAGTCTCCCTAAATCACTAAGTTGTGCAGACTAAGCCGTTCTTATGTGACTTCAAAGAATGCAGCAGTGTAAAACAGTTAGTAGCTGGAGGTGATAGTAGTCTCAGTATTCTGGGAGCCGAGGCAGGAGGACTGAACAGTAGGACTGAGCCTGGACAGTTTAGCAGCATAGTGAATAAATAAATAAATAAATAAATAAATATTTATGTGAGTAGTGAAAAATTGGGATCAGAAATTTTCAATAGCATGCTATTATCAATCATAGCAATAAAGTAAACCATTTATATATAATTTCAACAAACTATGTATGTACATTCAAAATGACAAAATACTGACGGACTAAATTAGAGAAGACGTAGAGAGCTATGTCACAGTCATAGATTATCCAGATGTTCAGTCCTTCCAAAGTGATCTATAAACCCAGGGTGTTCTGAATGAAATCCCCAGAAGGATTATTTTTGGTAGTTATCAACTAATATGTAGTCATTAACTACCAGCTTATTATAAAACTTGCACTGGTAAACAAAAAAGGACAACTGACACAGCTGGGATCTTGAGAGTCCCCCAAAGACTCCCGTGAAAGACTTGGTGGCCAGCCTGTGACTCTACTGGCATGCGGTAGAGCTTTAGGAGGTGGCATCTGGTATAAGGCAGTCAGGCTGGGAATGTGCCCCTGAGAGAGATCCTGGGCCCTTCTCTGCCACCCTTTCAGGTCGCCACGTGAAGAGCAGCTGTGTTCTGCCACGTGCTCCCTGTGCGCTGCAATACCATCCGCCCAAAGGCAACAGAGCCAAGTGACAGTGACTGAACCTTCTGAAACCATGAAGCATATAAGTAACGAAGCAGTCAAAACAGTGTTGCAATGGCAGCAGGGTAGACTCATAGATCAGTGGCACTGAAACAGGGAATCCAGAAATAGACCCCCGCAAATGTAGCCCATTAGTACAAGAGACAAAGATGCAGAGGCAATTCAGTAGACATAGGGAAATTGTTAGAGTTGATTCTTATGTCAACTTGAAAAGGCTCAAAGTTTAAGTGATGCCGCAGGGAGCCAGGGTCCTCACTTTGTGAAGATCCTGAGCCTCTGTGAGAGGAGGGCACAGATAGCAATATGTAATATAATAACTATTGTAAATTTCCTGTCATCTTGTTTTGAAATTTTGTATCATTTTTACTGTTTTTATTTCTCTTTAAAATAAAAAAAGAAAATGAAAAAGGAGGAGGGCAGGGAGATGCTGTGAGCTAACCTGCATACAATATAAAGGAGGAAAACAGGCTTTCTCTCTCCCCTTTTACTCTTACTGCTTTTACTACCTTTTGCCACCATGAGCCACCACCCCTCTGCCATGTGCCACCCTGCCTGAGAGCCCACCAATTATGGACTGAAACCTCTATAGACTGTGAGCTAAATAAACCCTTCCTTCCTTAATTTGGGGGTGGAGGGTATTTTGTCCCAGCAAACAGAGAAGAGTAACCAAGTCAAGAATATTTACAACAGGGGCCGGAGAGATAGCTCAGCAGTCTAAGTGCCTTCCTAGGCAAGCACAGGGACTCAGGCTCAGCACAACATGCCATGCCAGCACCAGACCTGCGAAGCTGCACCAAGATGGCGTGGTGAGACAAGCCTGTAATCCAGACTGGGGAGTTTGAAGCAGGAGAAACACTACAAGTCTGAGCTGTGTAGTGAGACCTTGTGCCAAATACATTTAAAAAAAGAATATTTATAACGAATGTTGTATGAACCTTGATTCATACTTCATACCATAAATAAAAGTTCACTCAAGATGGATCATAGACCTACATGTAAAATGTAGCATTTTTAAACTTCTAAAAAAAAAAACAAAGAAAAATTCGTGGCCTCAGGTTAATCAAAAACTTTGTCGACAACTACACCTTAAGCACAATTATAAAAGAAAAAAAAAAAAGCACCTGGAATTAATTTAACTCAAAAATGTCTATACTTCTAGACACTTTTTTTTTGGCAGTACTGGGGACTGAACTCAGGACCTTGCACTTGCCAGGCAAGCACCTATTCTACTGAGTTATCTCCCTACTCCCTCTAAAGATACTGTTGAAAGAAGGAAAAGACAATTCACACTCTAGGAAAAAGCACATGCAAATCACATACTTGACAGAGGAACAATGTTTAGAAAATAATAAAGAACCTAGAAACCTCAACAGTAAGGATATAAAGTCAACAATTAAAAAGAGACAAAACCTTTAAACACCTCACCAAGGAATATGAACAGAAAATAAGCATGAAAAGATGTACAACCTTAGTAGTCACTAGTGAAATTGCTATTAAAACTAGGATGGGATAACACTCCATACCTAGTAGGCTGGCTTTAAAACAAAAACTGGCGGTCTCGTGTATTGACAAGGATATTGAGCAGCTGAACCTCTCACTCCATTCTCGGTGGAAATGTAAAATGGTAAGCCTGCCGTGTCGGGAGGGTAATTTTTTCTTATTGAGCTACATATATACTTATCATATGACTGTGACCCCACTCCCAAGTTAGTCAAGACAAGTGAGCGTGTATGTTTGTATAGAGGCCTGAGTATGAATAGCAACTTTATTCAAACTTCCTTAACTTTGAGACAACCCAAGTATCCTCCAACCTATGGAGGATGAATCTCAGATGCGTTTAGGTAGTGAAGAAAGCCACATGTTTTGAGATTCTCTTTGTCATTCTGAAAAAGGCCAATCTAAAGAGATTGTAAACAGATTGGCCCTAGGGATCGGGATGGGGTTTGAGCATTAATTACAAAAGGAAAGCATTAGAGGCATTTTTGGAGTGAAAGATTATTCTGTAGTATACCTGTGTTGGTTAGATATGCACTCTTCAAAACCCTTTGAACTCTATGCCAGAGACAAAGAGTGAATTTTTCCTCTAAGAGAACTAAAGACTAAATTTAAAAAAGAATAAAAATGTCTTAGAACAAATCACTCATCTAAATTGGAAATACAAAGAAAGTCTTCCTGCATTGCCATACTGTATCACTGTATTTTAAAATTGGACCAAGAGGTACTTTTTAACGTTCCATGTAGCATTCAGAAATGGATCTGCTCCTGCTTTGATGCTCAGATGTAAAGGGCTATACCTTATTTTGCTTGCACCATTCATTTGAAATGTCTAGCTGCTCTTGGAATCGGAAAACCTTCTGCAGTGCTTGGATTTTATTTTAGCATCACATCCCATTGAGTCAGTCCTTGGGAAATGCCACTCCCCCCCCATCTTGTAACTTCCTTGCATCTTATTTTATTTTTCAGCCTCCACCATTTGATTTAGGTTTTTTTTTTCAGCCCCTTTCCACTCTTCCTGGATTTTAAAGCCCTGTGATTGCCTGCTAAGTGCTGGCACTGGGGGAGGCGAAGCACATGGGGGCTGGAGGCAGATGGCTCTGTGGGTGGGATCCAGTGACTCATGTGCTTCATGTGTTGAATTTTGGTGTAGAAATGCTGGGGACCCCAGAAGAGAAGTCTTATCTATATTAAGAGTCCTGAAGTCATTTTTAACCTTGGGGAGGGCGGGGGACACACTGAAAGCTACTTTCAGAACATTACATCTTTCACCTCCATTGAGTTGGGTTTATTTCTCCTTTATTGATTGTGAATGGTTTCATATTTATTAGATCAGTTAGATTATGCATCCAGTACCTTCTTAACAGTCTACTTTTTTTTTTTTTTTTGTTCTGTGCTTTGATTTTAAATTTAGCCATACAGGTCCTTTTTATATTTAGGTTTCTTAATTATGAAAGTAAGGTAAGATAGAAGAAATCAGAATAGGTAGAAAGGTGACCAAGAAAAATGCAATTTTAGAAGTGTGCTTTTGATTTTGGTATTGGAAATTGTACTCAGGACCTTGTACTTGCCAGGCTGATGCTGTGCTGCTGAGCTATATTCTAGCCTCTAAAATTGAGCTTTTAAGAATACTGCAGGACACAGAGCTAGCCAAGAGTACAATACGTGTCCATTCTGCTTAATAAATTTGTCTATATGGCTCACTGATTGGCCTAAAATACTGTTCTGTGCCAGGAAACCTGCATGTCGACGGGAAGGAGCTGAGGGCTCCCCTCTCTTTTTTTGGTGTGTGTTGGACCTCAGACCCTGTCTGGTGACAAGAAGAATCAAGATTTACAATAGAAATCACAGGAAGTAATAGGAGAAGTGAAGAAAGTTAGTTAAATACTTCAACTGTTACCATGGTTTGTTTGGGGGTATGCTTTTTGATATTTTTCTGAGTATAAAAAATGTCAGTATACCCACTGAATGTACCCATTGTAATAAAAACCTTGTAATGCTCATAATATGTGCAATATATTTAATTTTTTTTTTTTTTTTTTTTTTTTTTGGCAGAACCAGGGATTGAACTCAGGCCCTTGCACTTGTGAGGGAAGGGCTTATCCCGCTGAACCATCTCCCTGGCCCCTGTGCAATATATTTAATATATGTGCTATAAATTGTAATGTGTGTGTTTTACATTTTCCTTTGTTTAATTTTTTCTCTCATTTTCACCATTTAAAAATTTTTCTGGCTACTTTTTAGGCAAAGAAATTGGCTCTTTATGGTTGGGTTAATATGCATTTATTAAAGGTGAGATGAAAATTTTTCATGTTTATTTACCATTTTAAGCTTTTGTGAATTTGCCTGTTTGTATTAGTAGTTGAATTGTTTATTGCATGTTTTTAATCCTTGCTTATTAAAATACTACCATTTTAGGGGCCTGCAAGATAGGTCATCAGACCAAGCTCCTGCTTAGGCAGATGCAGATACCAGGGTTCAATTCCTGGTACCACATGCCACACTGCCTGGCCCTTACCCCAGGTGCCCGAGCAGGCCACCAACACCAGTTGTGGTGGCACACACCTGTAATCCCAGTGCTGAGGAGGCTACACACAGGAGAATCACTATGAGTTTGAGCTGCATAGTGAGTATCTGCACAAAACACATAAATTTTAAAAAATACCATTTTACTTATCATTATTCAAGTAACTTTAACACAGTTGTTATATGTTAATATTTCATTGTAATTGTCAGTGGGTTCTCTTTTACTATTATATTTTCCAAATACTATTGTAATTATAAAGGAAGGGGTTTTATTGTTTTGGTTTGGTTTTTGAGATGGGTTTTGCTAAGTTGCCCAGGCTGGCCTCAAGCTCGAGATCTTTCCCTTCATTCTCTTAAGTAGCTGGGATTAAAGGCATAAGCCACTGCACTCTGCTTACATTCTTGGTTTTTGCATTAACTTTGTGTCTTAATACCTCACTGAGTTGTATTATTACTTCTAATGATTATTCAGGTAATTTCTGCTTTTTTTTTTGAAAACCACAACACTTGCAAATCATCATAATTATGTATTTTATTGTCTAGAATGATACTCTTTACTTTCTGAAAATCTTAGTGTATAGTTTGAGACTTTCAGAAACCCATCATATAAATACTAGGAATAATTAGCAGGCTTTTGCCCATTTATATCTATGGATATACCTGTAAGCACAAAGGTAGCACTTATTTGAAGTGTATATTGTTGTTCATGTTACTGTATTTTTTGTTTGCATTTCTTTTTGTTTGCTTTTTGCAGTGCTAAGATCAAGCCCAGCGCTTCCTACTTGCTAAGTATGTGCTCTGCCACTGAACGATTATACCTCAGGCCATTTTGTAGATCTTTTGATGAGAAATGGATTTTGTGTTTTAATTAAAGGAACTTCAGCATCTTGTAGAGATGATTTCTTTTAATCAGGCATCTTTGCACTTCCAAAATAAAATTTGAACTCATAGTATAGAGTTCTGACAGTGTAACACTTGCTGTGTTTTGTTAGTTTTCCTTTTGTATTTTTGCATATTTCCACAAATGAGTTTGAGTGTAATCTGAATTTCCTTTTTTGTGGCATTATTGTCAAATTCTGGCATCCAGTTTTTACTTCCTTGATATCAGTCATCTTAAGCCTTTGGAAGAACTTATATTTATAGTTATATTTCCCTTCTTAGCCATAATTTTTGCTTACTTTACTTGATTATACTTGCTGACAACTCACTAGGTATTAGTTTATTAATTATCTGGTCTAAAACCTGGCTATATAAATTTGCCTATTTGGTTTGTTTCAATTGTATTTTTCATTTGTGACTTACTGCTATTTTCTTTGGATCTGCTTTTTAAAAAAGTTCTTTGTTTCCTTCAATGTTAACTTGTTTTAACATCGAAATTTAATAAAGAGCCCTAGCTCCTGCTTTCACTGTTGCAAACTCTTCTTAGTTTGCAATAACTACAGAATAATTTCTTTCTTGAATTAAAAAAAAGGCAGGTTTGCTGAACTTTATAAAACCACTTCCGGGAGAGCTACAGATTCAAACTTCAGTGATTAACAAAGGGGGAAATCCCCACTCATTTCCTTAGTCCTTTCTTGAGTACTAAGTTATTGCAATCTAAATGCGCTTACCCGACATGATCTAGGTGTCATCTGTTGGGGCCTTTGTTTTCTGCTGCAGATATTGCTGTGGTGGAGATGAGCGATGCCTTCCGCCAGCCCTCTCTGTTCTACCACCTTGGCGTGAGGGAAAGCTTCAGCATGGCCAACAACATCATCCTCTACTGTGACACCAACTCCGACTCTCTGCAGTCCCTGAAGGTACCCCTTTGTTTACTCAGTGTGTCTTTTCAGCTCCAGCCTTCTGGGAGACCCCTCTGTCACCCAGAACATTTTAAGTAGCTTATGTTTGTGAAAAGATGTTTTGCCTGCATGATTACCATGCAATAGTTACTAAGTTGTGAGGTTTATTTAGAATCCAATGAGGATATCCGATGGTATGTAGGAAAAACTTGATGTGGATTCAGAGTTCCAGATCAACTTGAAGCCGAGGAGACGGTGGACACGAAATCGCCTAGACACCTTAGAGAAGGGAAAAGAGAAAGAAAAGTTGGGCCTGGCACCTGCCCACTGAGGCTTCACTGTGTCCACTAAAAGCACACTTCCAGCTGAAAGTGCTCTCAGTACAAATTCTCTCTAAATATTCCCAGAAAATCACCCTCATTTTGTCACCTGGGCATCACTGGGCAAGTAAAAGCTTTGCAGTGTATCTACTAAATTCCAACTGTTCCCAGGGTCATTCTCTTCAGAGAACTTGCCTGGCAAAAAGCATTTCTATCATCTAAAAGGACCGAGGGATATAAACTAATGTATCTTGTCTACAGAATTCTCCGTCCTGTCATAATTCTCTCCATAAAGAGGAGAGAGAGAGTTTTTATACCTGATATAAAAACATTTCTTCCATTCAACAAGGTTGCCTAAAAAGCTTTTGCAAGGCCTAGGGATTTGACACTGAGTGATTCTTTGAAAAGCATCTTATAGTTCAGTGAAACTCATGCTGAGCCTCATGTCATCTGTGTCCTTTGTGAAACTCCCAGCTGGCTTTGCACGGCCTTTTCTCATCTGTATCTTCCACTTCTCCAGTCAGAGCCAGTCTTGGGATATGGAGCCAGAGAATCCATAACAAACTTCTAATGGCTTTCCAATTGCTATGTGAAGATCTCCAACCCTCAATCCTTGCAGAAATATTTCTATACTAGCTTTTTTGCCTTAATCTGAGTTTCTGCACCATGTGTGACTTTCTGTGAAAGATTTGCATTTTCACTGACTAAACATATGTATGCCTGCTAGGCATTGTGCTTGGGAGTGAGAGGCCTAGTCCTTTCCAGAACATTCTGATATGTGAGGTTTGCTCCTACCTGAACTAAATCTCTTTTTAATCTGAAGTGATCACCTAAAAAAACCCTTACTTAATTTTACTTCAGATTTACTCCTTTAATTAGTGCATACAAAATTCTGTAATTATGTTTTTAAGCATTTATATTTGCTATTAGTTACAACATATTAGCAATCGATGAAAGAATAATATGATTTTATTTATCTCAGTCTTCTTCAATTGAGCTTATTTTAAGCAGGCAGTGTTGCACTGGAGATTTTTACACTTCACAGTTTTTGGTTTTGCTCTATAAATATTTTGCTATTCAAGTTTATAGCCATTGTCTTCTTGGGCAAATTTTTTTTTTTTCATGAATTAAGATCACATTTGAGAGAAAGAGACAAAAGTTAAACTCCCTGGATATTTGTATGTGACAAGTGAATTGACTTAATTACATTCAGCCAGCCTTTATGTAGTTTTTACTGGTACTTAAATAAAGTAGTTCTTTTCAAAACCTAGTGATATCTAAACTATGCATATTAATATTATACATAAAGCTGCCACTTACTGAGCACATACTGTGTGTGAGGTATTTAGTACTGTACTGTATCCAGATATATGTTCTGATTTGGTCTTAACATAGCCTTGCAAGGTATGTGGTCTGTCACCATCTTACAGATTACAAAGTGAGGATCAGACACATTTAGTCATTTATCCAACATAATATGGCTTGGTAGATTTAGGACTAAGAAAGCCAGACTCCAAGCCTGGTCTCTAGAAGCACTGAGATCAATTGTCATTTCCAGTCCCACCACCACCACCCTGTATGTGTGGGTTTTATAGTTTCAACTAATTATAGATGAGAAAAGTTGTGTCTGTGCTGAGCATGTGCAGAGGTTTTCAACCCTAACATCATTCCCTAAACATATAGTATAACTATCTCTATGTCATTTTATTACATTAGTTATGCTACACAATTGAGATGATTTAAAGTATATGAGACAAGTGTCATAGGTTATGTGCAGATACTATGCTATTTAATATAAGGTACTTGAGCATCCATACCTTTTGATATTTTCAGAATGTTCTAGAACCAGTTCCCCATGGACATGAGCAATGACTGACCTTCTGGTCAGAAGCATATTGGACATTTCTGCTGAGAATGGTCTTTCAAAAAAGCCTGTCGATTGTGCTTTCTGAGTTGGCCCATTCAGCATATATCTCTTCTTTCTTTTCTCCTTTGCCTTCCATTAACTTAAGCACTAGCTGTTTTCTTATTTAGACCCCAGCTAGTTAGCCCAGAGTATCCATTTGTAAAGGGCAGAAATATCTGGGATGGGAATATTTTTTTGCAATCTAGCAATTTCCTCTATGTCCTAAAAGGTTCTCTGCAACTGAAAAAAGTCAGGGTATGCGTATTTATTTCTGTTGCAGAGGGTCGTAGGTATAATTGTGTATATCATGTTGTATATCATGTAAGAATTAGGCAAATAGAACGAAATAAAGCATCTTTCTCTTTTTCTCCGGGGCAAAAATAGAAATAGAAAGCTATTCTTTTTGGATATCTAGTTTCACACACATTGATTCTTGGGGCATCAGAGAAAGTACAGCTGCACCAATTTTATTTTCATTTACTGTTCTTTACTGAGGACAGCAATTTCTCTGGCTCCATTCTCAAGAAGAAAGCATAGAAAAAGAAATCTTTTCTAAGTTTAAGGCCTTTGAAAAACAATTGGGGGAACTATGCAAGTACTTAAAGTCCATGTCTGAATTATCATTTGGAAGATATTTAGAATCTAAACACATCATGCATTCTCAATAAAATGTGTATCCGCTGTTTTAAGCCACAAGTTCTGTTTGAATACAGTGGTGCTGACTGATTTTAACTATTTTTAAAAAAAGATAATGATTGCATTTTTAGAGAAGGAAGTTTTTTTTTTTTACTTAGCATTATGACAACAGATTTTTTGAAATTTTCTTTAAATAAATACAGTGCCTCACTGTACCCATTAATGCTTATTAAGAGAGACTGTGTTGAGATTTAATTTACTTGAAAATAATAAATGCTAGTTACAGTTCTTTTCTGTTTACTTCATGCATTTAAAAAATGATTAGATTTCCACCTAGGGTTTCTTAGTAAATGGGAAAATAGAAAATAAGTCTGAACGCCACCTTCCAATGAGCTGGGGTGCAGATTTCGGAAAGGGCTAGGGATGAGTGGATGCCTCTTGTTCAGAGTGGAGATATTGTTTTAATGGACCACATGGGGACTTCCTTCTCTCAGAGTCTGATAACTAAATCCACTGAAATCAACAAGAGACAGATTAACAGGAGAAGAGACAAATTTATGAACATGTCAAACACACAAGCATCATCTAAAGCGTGGGGCAAAAAATTAAAGCTTGAATAACTTCTTCCTAGGAGAGAGGCTAGAGGCGGATAATGTAATTTTAGAGAACAAGTAAATTATATGTGTGGGGTGTGGGGGGTGAATGAGCCCAGAGAACAATCATCTGGCCCAAAGTTCACCTTCACTCTGCCTTTAATATCAATTCCCGGGTCCCCTCTCCCCCAAATCTGGAAATGGCAGGAGGTGGGAGGAAAAGTAAACGGGATCAAGACATGCTGAGTATGGGCTCCGATTCCCTGGGATGAATCTGTTTATTGTGCATCACAGACATGTCCTAGCGAAGAACTCTTCTGGAGGCTCTGTCATTTAGATAGGTAAGGGAACTTCTGAGAAAGCCTGTTCTGAGCTTTGGAAGGGAAAGCGGATGGTGGGACCTGGGCAGGGGCAGATCAGAGAGCCCTGGGTTCTAAGGCTGCTTTTTATCTTGTGGTGTTTACTTAGCATGTGAGTGTCCCTCTGTGAGCTGGCATTTTCTGAGCCCCCCAGCACCTGTTCTTTTCCGATCGTTACAGCTCACAACTCCAGCTCTTACAATTCTTCCACTTTAGCACTGGATCACTTCCCACTCACTTTAAACAATGCTGTTTGTAAACAAGCAAAACCAGACTTTGAAATGCCATTACCCCATCAGATAGACAACAGAGTCAAAGCAGTTCTGGTACTACAGGTCGCTTGGCTGCAAAGAGTGGAAACTGTTCACACCAGCAGTGGACAAGTGTAACAGCACGGCCTTCTGAAGAACACTGGGCAGTATCTTGTACCGTCATGAGCACAGGCACCTGCCTGAGCAATGGCTACTCAACTCATGTGTGCTGTTTCAGGAATACCAAAGGATCTCACATACATGAAGAGATATAATCAAGAACGTTGATGCACCATTGTTAGTAACAGCCCCTCTGCCCAGAGGGAGTGGTACATATCTATTAGAAAATGAAAAAGATACTTTTGGTATAGGCATTTAGTGGAATATTAGAGTGCTTTTAAAATGAATCAACTAGACCTTTACATATCAATATTTATCTTGAAAAGGCAACACTGAAGGAAAAGCAGACTATATGTGTACTGTTTCATTTTTATATGTGAGATAGTGCTGTTGTGCACATTTGAGTTATGAAAGAATAGAAGCGTGCGTGGGAATTATGAACATCCAGTGTAGTTGCCTCTCTGTAAGATGAGAGAGGGATAAAGTTGGGAGGGAAGATAAGATTTCAGTTGTCTCTGTGATATAATATTTCTAAATCTAGGTGGCAGACATAGGAGTACTTTCGTACTTTTCATAGGCCTCAAATATTTCACAATTAACTTTTTTAAAAAAGAATATTCTTTTGTTTTCTATCACCAGGATAACTTTATGTACATTTTGATCACTTAAGCTCCAAAATATGAGTTGTTTTTACACTTGTATTGAAGTCATAGCTAGAAAATATATATATATATATATATATATATATATATATATATATATATATATATATATATTTGGGTCTTTCTCTCTGTATTCAGATAGAATTTATTCCAATTTTATTCATTGAGAAGAAATGATTTTGAAGAGACTGACAGGCTCATCAACTGCTGGTGATTCGGCCTGTGCTTAAATTCAACGATTATGGTAGATTATTCCTTAGTCAAGAAATCTAGTTATATTTCTCTTTTGAGTCATTGCCTGAAAAATTGCTCCACAGATGGGATTTTCCTTGATAGACTATTCTCTAAGGCAGTTAGTCTCTATGCTTCCTCTTACTGCCTGAGTGAATGTAGTGCATACATAAGGCGCTGCCTGAAATCCTTACCTACCTTAGTGCGTCTACTGCTCTCTAGGGTGGGATCTGACCAACATCTCACTAGACCATGACATTAGCAATCTTACGTGCACAGACCAAAATTTTCTAACACCATCCCTAATCTAGCCCTTAGAGTTTTAGCAATGTGGCAGTTCCAAAAATGTTAAAAGTTTTACTAGAGGATTTACCACAGGATCCAGCAATTCCATTCTGAAAAATGAAAATCCCGTAGAAGGGTATTTGTGTTCCCATGACTATAGCAACATTGTCCACAACAGCCAGAATGTATATGCAGTGCGGGTGTCCATCACTAGATGAACGGGTAGACCGTGAGAGGAATGAAGTTCTACAAAATAAATGAATCTTGAGAACTTCTGCATTTGCTCCATGAAGCTGGGCTGTCATTATCTGGACTCACAATTTTTATTTTCAGTTCCAGAGAGACCCAAAGAGCTAACATGTTTGAACTTGAATCCATTTTCTGGTACCCATTTGTATTCACTTGAAGCAAGTGATTAAAGTAAAAGATCTGTACATATTTAAATTTATATCAATTTGTGGTGAACTAATGAGGCTGTCAGGATAGTTTTTATTACAGTACTTCAACTTTAAATTGATTTCTTACTTGGGCTAGATGATCAACTCAAATTCTAAAATGTTCTTTTTTTTTTGGTATCTTAAGGAATGGTCTACAGGGTATTCAGGGTCTCACTACTAGATCAGACTTGTAGTGATCCACCTGTTTACAGCCTCCCAAAAGCTTGGATTACAGGTGTGCACCACCATGCCCAGTCTCAATCCCGGTCTCAGCGTGCCCCAGGAGCAGAGCCAGCATGGCAGGCTCAGGGATTGAACCCTCGGCCCCTACTTGCAGGCGCTTTAATCTACCAAACTATTTGGCCAGCCCTTCTAGAGTGTTCTTGACCTCATAAAAGCATACAGATTTCCCCTTTTTAATCTTAGGCCATCTCTTCTTTTTCTTAAAATTTACATCCTTTACCAAAGTGAGCACAATAAATTTCAAGTTTTAATTTGACTTGCACATAAAATTAGAATTTTAATTTCCCCAAAGATTAATAACTCTTAGCTTAAAAATGGATTTTTTGCTGAATTCTTTACAGCACTAACTTAGTGGTACAGAGTACAAACTCAGTAAAAATTTTTTAAAGTGTCATTTGAAAGTTCTGCGTAAAGCAGGGTCACAATTTGTGAACCAGAATCATCGGCCCCACCCCTCTTGCACTGCTCTGGCTCTGCCCATTCCCTATTGGCTCTTGGTTACTTTGAATCTGGAGTTTTTAAAATGGGAATTCTGTCCTTTCCTGGGCTCAACATGCTGCCATCCCCTTCTTATTATTTCATGAAAGGATTTCTTTTTGTTCTCTTGAGAGATGAAACAAGATTGTTGGTTCATTTTGCTCATTTCAGAGATAGTCAAGTTTTTGTGTGAGGTAGAATTATTCCATTTCAGTTGGAGAAAAATAGGTAATGGGGGAGGGGGCAAATAAACAGTATAGGTAGGCCTGCTCTATAGGGATTTTCTCCAAAGATCACAAATTGACAAACTAGATGAATAATTTATTTAGCAGGAGTTGATTTTCCAGTTGCAGAACCCCTGAGGTTATGGAAAGGGCTTAAAGCTGGAGAATAAAGTTTTTTTTAATGTCAATTAGTGATATTACATCTTCTAAGCTGTTATCTGTAGACTGGATTAAATATGTCCTTGTTTTCCTTCCTAATTCTGTTTAGTCTCCCACCTGCCATCATTTCCAGCCTCTTATTACCAGTAGAAGAAGGAAATGTATGCTTTGGAATATGAAAGGGAACACTGTCAAATAGCTCAGTGGATTAAAGTACCTGCTTAGCAGACTCAGAGACTGGGGTTCAATACCCAGCCTACCATGCTGGCCCTCCCCCAGGGCATGCTAAGAGGGTGATTGAGACTGGGTGTGGGGGCAGGTGATGGTAATCCCAGGACTTGGGAGGCTGTAAACAGAAGAATCACTATGAGTCCAATCTACGTAGTGAGACCCTGGAGAGAGAGAGAACATCGTATTTCTGGGCTGATACCTGCCATATTTATAGACAGCCTTCATAAGCCTAAGATTTTGGATAAAGACCAGGAAGAGGGACCCTCTGCACACAGAAACAGTGGGGCAGACCCTGCTGAATTTGGTGCCTGTTTGTTCATTATAAATAAAAGACGCTTTGTAGTTGATCTTAGTGACACTTATAAAACTCATCATCCTCTCTAGGTTCCTGTGGAACGCATCTTTGAAATTATAGCTGAAATTTATGATAAGTCCCATTTGCTGCACAGAAATCCATACCTGTAACATTTAAACAGTACATTTAAAAAACACGTGCATTTGAATAATGTGGTTCAGTTAGGTATTGCTGAAAAAAAGCAGCTGGAGACAAAGAAGACAAAATTAATTGTGACAAGAGCAGCCCAGTATACAGGGAGGTTTGTGTTGGGAAGCTGTGTCAGGGCTACATGTATAAAATGTCATTCATCATCTGTCCCAGCTCAAAGACAATATCTACTTACAATAGAATTCTCCCACCAAGAGTAATTTTTTAAAACTATGAAACAAAATTAAAAGGGACGGAAAAGAATAAAGTCTAGAATTTCTCTTAAGGTTATTTTCCAGGATTGGTAAAATTTAACCTGACAGTTGATACAGATTGTTTTAGTTGACAGCTGCTCTTATTCAAAGGAAAAATGTTTTCTTAGCCCTGACCGTTGACAGCATGGGCACAGAATGTCTGTAGCGCCAGAACTGAGTTGTCCGCTTCAAGATGATCCATGCCTCATATTAATCCTAGCCATAAAATATTTCAGGAAGCTTCATAAACTAATTCTATTAGATCTTAGCACATCCAGTGATGCAGACCAGTGAAATGGATTTCATTTTGTTTTAACATATGGTCCAAATGAAACAGACAAGTTAAGTAATCATTATCTAGATTGGGCAGATAAAATATTTTCTTTATAAATGAGAAATAAAGTCAGAGAGACATAGTGACTTGTTAAAGAGACATGTAACAGGTAAGTGGCAGGACAGGCATGAGCTCCGTAGCTCTTCACCCATTATTAGGTACATTCCCTTTAAGTCTGTCTATAGATTTTATATGTCTGCTAGGAAGAGGAGTATTTAGGTTTCTGGTCAACTATTTTTTTTTTTTGTTTGTTTATTTGCTTGCTCGCCTATTTCACTTTGAGCTTTTCTGAAAGCAGAACATATTAACACAAATGTACCTGGTTTCTTGTCTTTAAAGACTGCATCACGGTTCTGCACCCTCTGTGCTGGATGGTTCTTCCTGAGCCCACTGGGCTTTATTGCAGCAGTGTGCAGAGCACGAGGAAGTGTTCCTCCCCAGAAGGCCCAGGGTGCATGTTTACCTTTGAAACCTTGAAATTAAGAGGATGGAGCTGGAGAGTATACAAAATCCCTCTTTTTCCCAAGTTTAACAGAAAACTTGCCAGGTTCCACTGGGACAGAAGGAAGGGGTGGAAGAAAGACCTGAGACTGCCAGCAGGGCCAGAATTCCCAGTGGCACCTTTTTCTCTGTCCTGGAAACTGAGGCCCTCATTGCTGTCCTGCTTCTCCAAGTTTGCATGGACTTAGCCACTCCACACCTGCTGCTCCCAGCTCCTTTCCTGCTGTCATCACCTATGCTTTAGGCACAAAAACCTTCTAATGTTGGAGACACTCCATTTCCTTACTCTTTTGATTTTTTCAAAGTTGTATTATCTCAAATAGCTATCAGAAGTTGTCTCTGTCTTCTCTTGGAATGAGATCCAGACTAGATGTTCCTTCTGGCTTGCTTGCTTATTTGGTTACCAAATGGAACTAGGAAATAAGAAGATCAATTTTGGATATTGCGGTAGAGCTGGGGTTGGACTGACCAAAAGCTTTAGTCAGACAAACACAGGGTCATAGTGGGGGTGTCACATCTTGGGAAATATTCCACTGACAGGAAACTGGAGTTTATGTTGATGTTGTCTTTTTCACTTAGAGGCATGTTTGATGAGAAATATCCATGATCTGACATGAATTATAGCAGTCATGCCTTGTCTTTAATTCATCCCAACTCCCTGTAGTGGGTTTAATACACATGAAACATTCTGTGTTCTACCTAGTAGATAATCTTTTAATGGCTTATTTGTGATATGTTTGGGCTGATTTCAAATGCATGGAGAGTACCTTTTCTTCTTTAAAGTTGATACCCCATTTAAAGTTACATAATAAGCTGTGAACAAGGTCTTGCTCCTTCCATAGAATGATTTATATTCACTTGGCTTGGACAAATCATGAGTTAACATGAATTCCATAGATTGCAATAGGAATT
The DNA here is from genome assembly GCA_004027165.1 of Ctenomys sociabilis. Lineage (NCBI taxonomy): Eukaryota > Metazoa > Chordata > Mammalia > Rodentia > Ctenomyidae > Ctenomys > Ctenomys sociabilis. The sequence goes on along the minus strand of PVKA01009268.1, from coordinate 26,122 downwards.
TCATATATCATAATGTATGTATGATAATTATATGTGATATAATATAATTAATATGATATAATTATCATATATACATGATCTGAAATGAAAGCAGTGGAGACAGTAAGAGGACCGTGACTCCAGTGAGTAGTTCCTCAGAAGACGGCACATTGGCTGCAAGCCAGTGGCAGCTGTGGTGGTTTTCCACAGAACCTCTGGCTGACACAGTGCTCACTGCCACACCTCTTCCTGCCACTTCCATTTCTGTGCCTGTGGTACACTTAAGAGGGACAACTTGGGGAGCTTGAGAGTGCTGCCCCAGTGCCACAAGGACAGCACTGACCATAATGGCCCTCAAACCCAATGCAAACAGTGAGTAAAGCTGCAAGAGTCTAACAGTCTGTCAGTCCAGTGCTTTTAGTGCAGTATGGTAGAGAGAATTGAACAGCATGCGGCTTTGGGAGCAGAGCCAGAACTTTACCCAGTTATCCTAACTTGTAGTGCAAAATGCTAATGTATATTTTTGCATTCATCAATTTATGTTTTTACTGAATACCTACTATGTGCTGTAATACATGCTAGGCAATCAGTACAGATACAAGTATGAGTGGATCACCTGGTCTGTGTACCAACGAGCAACCATGAGGGAGGATAAAAGATCCTCTGAGCAGAAATGTGTGGACTGGAAGACGAAGCGTGCTGTCAAAGCCTTATGAGCACTGATGATGGCAACACGATAGGCACTGTCTGCCTTCTGTCAGAAGGATAGATATCACTCAATGTAGCAAGGCCAGCTTCTCAAGGAGCAGGCTTCCCATCCTCTGCACAGAAATACTCTGGGGCATTTCTGTGCAAAGAGGGCATTTATCTGCACCCGTATGCTCTGCTCCTCTGTAGACAGCCTGCATCAGTCTACCATGGAAAGTTCAGTACGTTGTGTTCCTGGCCTTGGGATTATCCATCATTTCTCTGTGTGTGTGTGAACTGTGTGTGTGTTTTAGGTATCAACTCCCTTTAACTGTGGGAAAAACCACTTTCCACCCTCTCCTCTGTTTCCATTTCTGAGCATTGCTATTGTCCATGCTCTTCTTACGATGTCCTTGATCTTTCACACCCACCAGCTAAATGTATTTCCCCCCCTCAAAGACTAAATACCACCTAATCTGTATTCCTAAAACTTTAACAAGGATAACTCTTTAAAGTTATTTGCCAGCTGTGAATGTAAAAATTAGAATTTTGTTTTTCTCCCTTTTATGCATAAATAGGAATCTAGGAAAGAACCGTTCTGTACGTTATTTTTCTCATTTAGCAATGAGGTGGTTCCACAACACTACAAAAAGGACATTCTTCGCTGGCTGCCCTGCTTCATGGAGGTACCATTGTGAATTCAACCAGTTTCATGTTTATTTATATTGTCCCAGCTTTCGCCGTTAACAGTGAATGATATTTCTTTATGCAGATCACCCGTCTTACAGAATACTTTGGTTGCTAAGTACTCACTGAACTCAGTATTTTGTTTTTGCATTCAAAGCCTTCTTCAAAAGGTCCACAAATAAATTTCTCATCTTATGATCTGTATGTGTCAAAATGAACTTTTTGCTTTTAGCCCAGTGGTTCTCTTGAAGATCTCTTTCAAGTACCTCTGCGTCTCTTCGGTGCATCCCTGGGTGAGCTGCCTTCCTTGCATCCTGGTCTTGGCGTTAATGTTTAGTGCTCCTTTTGCAGGCAGTGTGCTTTCCCTAGATCTGTAGTCTGGGTCCCCACCTCCTGGCTTGGCGTTTGGTGCTACATGTGTCTTCCTAGCTCAGCTCATGCTCCACTGTCTATGTATGTCCCATGCCTCTGTGTCACTTGTTTGCCTTTTAGCATGTGTGCTCACCATGCATGTCCATCCAGACTTAACATGGCTCTTCTTAAGTATGTATATTTCCCCTTTTGTATCAGGAGGATTGCGAGATGTTGAAGGATACCTTTTAATATCTTACATGCATCTTTAGGGCTCTCAACACTACCAGTGCAATTTTTTCCTCTGTCAATTTTGTGCTGTCATCTGTTATCCTTGAATTTTCAAAAGTCTTACAGTCCACTCTGATCCAGAGCTGTCGGTGATGTCCCTTCACCTGCTGTGTCGTTGTAGCGTTCTGATCCTGAGATGCGAGATGCTGCCCGGTCAGCAGCGCCCCGCGGCTCTGCTTCCACCTTGGCGGCTCTAGCCTGTCTTCTTTGCCACCCTCAAGGCCTTCCAAATGCCTTATGCTTCCTGTTGCCATGACAACGTACACACCACTTTTTCCAGTACGGTGTTCCATTTTCTCTTTTCTGAATAATGATTCCTCAACCTCAGTGAAGGCTTTCTGCTCCAGGCTTTCCTAGATCATCTTCCCAGGTCTACTCATTTTTAACATCTTGGAATAATAATAGTGAGCTTTAATTGAGAGCTCTCTGTGCACCACATACTGCAAAGCTATGTGAGGTCTGTGACCAACTCAGCCCTCCCAACCTGGAAGATAGGGACACTGCCCATGTGGTGCATTTATCCTTTTGCACTCATTGAAAAACATCTAAGGGTCAGCCAGATAGCTCAGCGGACTAACGCACCTGCTTAGGGAGGCACAGGGACTGGGGTTTGATCCCCTGAGGTGCCATGCCAGCTCCACCCCTGGGGCACACTGAGACTGTGACTGAGACTGGCTGGTGACTGAGACTGGTTGGGTGGGGGTGGAGCATATGCCTGCAATCCCAGCACTTGGGAGGCTGAAAACAAGAGGATCACTATGAGTCTGGTCTGTGTGGTGAGACCCTGTAGACCCTGTACTAAATACATTAAAAAAGAAAACCATCTAAATTACATTCATGGCCATGTCTGTCAGGTGTTCTCACCATATGCATGGGTTAGCCACCACGCAGTGTTCCTTAATCCTTTGTTCCCTCCCAGGACATAAATGAGTGAGGTCATGCTTAGGGGAGCAAACCTATTTTATTAATTTTTATCCCAAAGAGATTATGGCTGATCAGGTCATTCTCTATGTACACATTCTGCAGAAATGATTTGCAGGTTATTCAGTTTTGGAATTTCATGATTGCGTAGTTTTCCCAAAATTTTTGTTTTATCTCCTCCCCCAGATTGTAAACTTTGTTAATACAAAAATATCCCACATAGAATGGTTCAGTTAAGGTCATTGCATTAACTGATTTTTGTATTAACTTCTACTGTGCCTTTTTTCTTATTTTTCAGGAAATCATTTGCCAGAAGAATACTGTGAGTATTTTATTTAACCTTCCAGAAATTATTAAATCTTTCCTGTCTTCTAATCTCTGGTATTTTATTTTTTGAAATTGAGTATGTTTTTATTTGAATGTCATATGTTGCATGATGTATTTTAATTTTCATTTATAGAAAACCATAGTGTTAACACATTCCCTGTCTTGTGGGTTCCTTTTCCTGTATGAGTAGCAGGTTTGAAGCAGAGAATGAGTGAAAGCATTTCACAAACATTTTTCTTCTTCAGATGCAAAATTTTCACACATAATTTCCTTTGATGCGAACCCTTGTGCTATACTACCTGCTAGTCATGGTTTCTTGCACTGAATTACTCAGTTGACTCAAACTCCTAATAGCCCGAGAGACTGCAGGAATGGTTTCAGATTCACTTACTAGCTGCAGAACTTTGAGCCAATTACTTGTTCTTGATTGGACTCTGTTTTCTCATCAACAAAATGGGTGTAATAATAAGATCGCTGGTATTTTAAAAACTTTTCATAAATTATTAATTTGTGTAACTGTTATTCCTTTTTTATTAGTGTAATCTATTTCTATAATGTAGCATATAGGTAAAATGATTATTTTACCTAGAAATAGATTACACTAATAGATTACACTAATATTGACTTTTTCTATGTGTAGTTATATTCTGGCAAAAATATTTCCATAATATAGTCCATGTTGTGCAATTATGAATGGCAACAAAATAGCACATATATGTGTGTGTATGTGTGTAATTTCAGTTTTTTTTTCTTTAATGTGTAATCTATATATACATGTATATAGAATTAACTGTGTCTATGATGTATCTTCTACTTAAAGGGATTAAGTTCCTAAGTACTTCAGTCTGCATTTGAGACTGCACTACATAATTCTAACCTCCCACACAGGATTAAACAAATGAGAATAAGTGAGAAAAGTAAACTTTAAGTTTTCTTTAAGCTTAAACTTAAAAAGAGATTCATGAAGAAAAATTATATTACAGTGGAAACGACCTTATTAGGCCAATGGTTTTCTGTTCATCTTGGAAAATAAGGGAGTATTTAAAAACTTCGCAGTTTAGCAACCTCTGCAATTTTGAATGAAAGTGGTATATGATACAAAGTGTATAAGTGGTGTTGATTAAGGTGACAAGATTCTTACTACAATTGGTGTTTTGTTTTCTTAGAGCAGAAATTTTAGTAAATGTGAGGCTGAAGCGAGAACTGAGATAGGAAATGTTAAAATCCGTGCTTCAGGCTCCCCGGGCAGAGCCTCAGTCCGTCACAGCCGGCGTTGCCCCAGTCAGCTCGTCCCCTTCACCGCCTCGCCTTGCTGCTCCATGCTTCCGTTCACTGTAACAAATTTTGCTCACCAAGAACTGATTGACCATGAACTGTGCAGCAGGGCCGGCCGCGGTGCCAGAGGGGACTCCGTGTAGAGCTTGTGAGCAGAAAAATAACCATATTCAGAATGACCACATGTGAGAAGGACCAGCATCTCACTGGGGGAAAAAGTCATAAACAAACAGAAGTCAGGCAGTCGGCTGCTATGCCCGGGTCCGTCAGAGGGGTAGCATTCCCTGAAACTCAAAGGCAGGAAAGAGCCAGTGCCAGAGGGAGCAGAAGCAGTTTGCTCATCCCCTGAGAGCAGGTTGCCCACTGGCTTGGGAAAGCAGCTGTGTCCGGCCTTCAGCAATGGAATGTGTTTCATTTCTCTTTCAGTAGGTTTGTGCGCTGAGTGCTTTTCTTTCTAAAAGCTCAACTCTTTTTCTGTATGTGCTGTAGTTCTTAAAAACTGAAAAATTGAATCCCCATTATTTTTTAAACAATGAAGATAATCAGCTAGAGGAAGACTAGATTTTGAGCTGAGGAATTCTGCAGCTATGAAACAAAACATAAGTGAGAAAAATTGATGGTGTTGCTTTATGGCCATACCATGAAATTCTGAAATTTAAGGAAATGTGTCCTCTCTTTTACAAAAAGTAGATTAGAATATTTTAGAATTAATAACACATTAATAAAAGGCAATTGAGGCATCCAAGATGTCTGGTTTGTGGGTTTTATTTGTTTTTAAGAATATGTCTCTCACTATGTACTTTAGGCTGGCCTTGAACTCACAAACCCATGCTGGCCTCAAACTTGTGGTGATTTTCCTGCCTCAGCCTGCCATGTACTGGGAGATGTCTTATTTTAAAATTTGTTGTTGTTGTTGGTTTTGGTGGTACCAGGGATTGAACTCAGGACCTTGCGCATGCCAGACAAGCACTTATTCCACTGAGCTATTTCCCCAGCCCGAGATGTCCAGTTTTAATCATACAGTGATTATTTTATTGCTTTGAATTATCCTCTATTTCAAGTTGTCCAATTAGTGGCAATATGAAAATCTAAATTACAGCAATCAGCTTTCTAAGGTATACACGAGGATTGGGAAATAAATGCTCCCGTGTGCTTCCAAAAAACTCATCACAGGGCCAGCCCTTGCGCTTCCTCCCTCACTGTACTCCCTGAGCTGTCTCAGTGCGGGCCAGCTGTGCCTCTGCAGTCTGCCTCCCCTTCCCTGGCCTTTTGACCTTGACTATGGAACTGGAGAAAAAGGAACCAGGGCCTCAGGAGCATGGAGAAGGAACTCTAGTTATACTGCGAGGCCAGGAACTTCAACAAGAATTCTAGTTCCCGTATTTTCACCAAGAGTCCTGAAGGATTTGAGATTTGAAGGAGCAGTCTCTACGTTGGGGTTTATTCAAGAGCTGCTTCTCTTGCTGTTGTCATAATTCTCATTTTTGTCTCTTCATACTCCTCCATTGGCAGGCAACTGGTAATCATTCCAGAACACTTAGGCAGACCCAGGCAGGCCAAATAGCTCAGTGGATTAAAGTGCCTGCAAGCAGGTGCGGGGACTAGGGGTTCAATCTCCAGGCCTGCTATGCCAGCCCTGCTCCGGGGACGCACTGAGACAGCAATTGAGATTGGGCATGGTGGCTCATGCCTGTAATCCTAGCACGTGGGAGGCTGTAAACAAGTGGATCACTACAAGTCCGATCTAGCAGTGAGACCCTGAACACCCTGTAGATCCTTCCCACACACACACACACACAAAAAAAAAAATGGTTGATAACCTTTCTCTTTCTTCTTAGGCAGTGGCTTGGTGAAAAGATTAGATTGGATGGGCACACCATGGCATCTTGGGAACATTTTAGAAGCAGGAAAATTATTTTTCTCTTCTTGGATTAGTCTCCCAGTCATTGTTGCATGAAGTAGAACTTGGGACAGGAACAACTTAGTGTATTTGATTTCAAAGTTAAATTTCAGCCTGTTGAACTTTTTTTTATCCTTTAACTGCAAGTCAAGGTTGTTTCTGCTTCATTACTGATGTACAAGTGCCCAAAGAAAAATGTGTTCATAAATCATTAAGCCTAGAAGGGCACTGGGCTTTTTTCTTGTCTGTTTGTTGTTGGGAGCAGTCCCTTGAATCATGCAGGTTTCCTGTAAAAGGAGATAGGAACCTGCTGGGGCCTTGCAGGGTAGTGCATGACCCCTGCACGATGACACGCCATGCAGAAGTCCCTAAGCTGGAGTCCCAGACACAGCGTGGACCAGTCTGTCATCTGGCCAGTGGAGACAATAGCATCTTTTTCAGTGAGTTGTAGTAAACATGTGGCCATACCTTGGCACAGAGAAGTGCCTGCTCTTACTCATTTAAGGGCCAAGAGTAGGAAAAACACTGTCTTGTTCTTCATGTGCCAATAAGGCTGGTAGTGGATACTCTTGACTCCCTGTGATCCCATGGCAGTGATAATAGTGTTTGCCACATTCCCCGTTCTGGTTCTGAGAACCTGTGCTTGGCTCTCTCTCTCTCTCTCTCTCTCTCTCTCTCTCTCTCTCTCTCTCTCTCTCTCTCTCTCTCTCTGTTTTGTTTGTTTGTTTTTCCCTTAAGGTCCTTTCTCATTTTCTTTGATTTGACCATATTAAATAATCCTCAGATCTGTGTTTTGGCCTGAAACTCTCTTATAGTGACATTCTCTTCAAAACATTTTCACGTTAAATCTCAATCTCTTAATCCCCTTAAATACCATCTTCTCTAGAAATAAACATTTCCTAACTTGCCCCAATCACACCTCAGCCTTTCGTAGGCATTCTCATACCTTCCCTGGAAGTCCGGTTTTTTTTTTTTTGTGCTGAGAACCTGATGAACAGTAGGTTCCTCAGATGGCAGCGTGCTTATGAACAAGTCCTGCTCTACTTGGTGAATTCTTTCTTTCTGTTACTGTTACAGCTCTTTTTAGGTAGATCTGTTTTAAGTGGCCTTTGGCTCCTTCTACAGATTTAGATTTTTCTTTCTTTTGATTGTTGAGCACATGTGTCTGCTTCTACATTCCCGCTGTTACTGATGTGATCTTACTATGTCATTTTCTGCCTGATTTCTTTAAATCTTATTTCTCTTTCAGTTCATCCTGACTGCCAAAAGGCACATCTTTGGTTATATTTTCTTTCCAAGTTTAGGATCCTTTTATAATCTCCTCATGTCCAGAATATTTTGTTTAAAATCCTTTGCTTTGTCTTCACTGGACCCTTCCTCCCCTGAGCCCTAGGTTTCATTCAGGGTTGCTTCCTTGGGGTGTCCAGTTCGACTCCCCTAGTCTTCTCAGCAGTGCTTTTGATGGTATGATGTGACCTCACTGGTATCTTCATTGGTAGAAGATCAGTGACCCATGGGCGAGGGGAAAGTGATCTGGGCTGAGGACCTCTAGAGGCAGGATGGGGCCCAGACCCCGCAGACTACAGCTGCGCATCTCATCTTTATCCTAAGGACGCCTGGTGGGCCTCCCGCAGCTGCTGTGAGGAGTCTGATACTACACCTTGACGAGGAGAGATGGACAGCGGTCAAGAGAAGCCAAGAGTTGATGCAGCGAGGCCAGTTAGAGCCAGTGATTGAGTCAGGCTGGGCATGCTGGGCTCTGGCCCTCAGCTGGCAGAGAGGAGGTGGACAAGCATGGTGTCCATTGAGGAGGCTGATAGGAGGGGAAGAAATGAGACGTGAAGGAGAACTTCTGGGTCTCTAGTTGTGGTGCCTGGAGATGGGTAGCCAGGCCTGTGGGAGCTGCTGTGTCGGGGCCTTGTGCCCTGCACTGCCTGTAGCAGGGATGCCCTTTGATCCCTAGCTCTCAGTACTGTATTTATGCTGTGTCACCAGCTACACTTTAAGTTCTCCTGAGGCTGACAGTTGTGCTTTTGACTACAGCATTTTCCCTACAACACGTGTTCTAGTTCCTTCCCCATAAAAGATGGCAAGTAAATACATAAGGATTGGTAGAAATTCTGCTTTTTTATGTCATCTGTATTTATGATATTGACATAAGTAATTAAAGAAGTTGAGATATTTCCTTTTCATGGGTCACAAATAAGAAATGAGGCCTTTTCTGTTAGCTCTTCATATTCAGAACCGTTATATAAAATGGGGCTCTGGTGAAGGGGTTGGGGGACTGCCGGCGGTGTGGTACCTCCCAGCTGAGGTCCTCATGGCTTGATCCCTCTATCCCCACAGATGTGCACAGGGAACTATACCTTCATCCCCTACATGGTGACTCCCCACAACAAGGTCTACTGCTGTGACAACAGCTTCATGAAGGGCTTGACGGAGCTCATGCAGCCCAACTTCGAGCTGCTTCTGGGGCCCATCTGCTTACCTCTCGTGGACCGGTTCATCCAGCTCCTGAAGGTGGCGCAAGCGAGTTCCAGGTGATGTTTCTACTGCCCCGCGGTGATGATTGGGAAAGGTTGTTCTACTTCAGTCATTTGTGTGTCTTATCAAACATTACTGGGGCTGCCCAGCTAGCTCAGCGGACTAAGCACCTGCTTAGGCAAGCTTAGGCAGGCGTAGGGACCGCAGTTCAATTCTTTGCACCACACCACATGCCCAGCCATCCCCTCACCCAGGGCAGGCCGAGCCGGCCAGAGTCCGGGCCTGGTGGTACAGGCCTGTAATCCCAGGGCTGGGGTGCTCCGAGCTGCGCAGTAAGACCTTGGAGAGAGAGAGAGAGAGAGAGAGAGAGAGAGAGAGAGAGAGAGAGAAATTCCCTACACACCAGCACACAGCCAAGAAGCAGGAAAAAATACGTATTTTTCTGGGTAAAAATGATGCCACACAGTTCACGTGTTGCATTTTATTCATTTTATTTATAGAACAATTTGACATTTAGCCCCTTTACCCCCCCAAAAAAACCCCAAAATCTATTAAACTGCTTTATAGTAGTCAAAGAGCACAAAGTACAAAATCAAGTATAGAAACATCAGAATAATTAGCTAGGAACTTTCACGATAAAGCCCAAACTCTACAAAATTTGCTGAAAACCTATTTTAAAATAAGAATGATTATTTGTATTAGTGAATGTTGATACTGAGTCAGAAGTAAAAGTTATATGTGTTCAGATTATAATCATATCTTATTTGTTTAGGCCAACACCTACTAAAATAATAAAATAAAAAGTTTCTGGTATTTTAAATGCATGAGAATTCATTAACTTGGAATATTTTTGTCTTCAGCTCTTTGTGAAGCAAGACAGAGTATTAAATACGTGGCCTCCCACATTTCTTAATAACATCAAATCCATGATATCTTCATTCTCCCTGTGTTAACGAATTGAAAAATACTCATGTGCAAACATCATTTGTTTCCTTATACAATTACTATTTATCATTGAAATCTTTTGTGAATCTTTTACATTGTTAAAGCTTTGAAATGTGTGTTTTTTTGTTGTTTTTTTTTCCCTTAGCCAGTACTTCCGGGAATCTATACTCAATGATATCAGGAAAGCTCGGAATTTATACACTGGTAAAGAATTGGCAGCTGAATTGACAAGAATTCGGCAGCGAGTGGATAATATTGAGGTCCTGACAGCAGACATTGTCATCAATCTCTTGCTTTCCTACAGAGACATACAGGTGAGAAGATGCTGAGGGCACATCTTTGTCATGTAGCCTGTTGGAAGAATCAGGGAGTATTGATATAAACTTTCAGCTTGCTATGATACTCGCATTGTTGCATGAAACTCCTTATTGACTCATCTTTCACCTCCTGTGATTTTATGATCAATGAAGAAGATTCATCATATACGGTAGCCATCAGTGGTTTGTGAAATATTTAGGAAGATTTGACCTCTCCAGAAGAACAAAAAGAAAAATCTGCTCACACAGCTAACCTGGGATAATCTGTTCTATTCTGTTAACCTCAGTCATGCCTATGAATACCGGGAAGCTTTGTTTTGACAAGTAGCAGAAAATTCCTACAGCTTTTTGGACATATCTTTTACTTCTTGAAACTGTGTTGTTTGAAATGGATAGTGCTGGGTCTCACTAGCCAGAAACAAGAAATCTGTACTTGATGAATTATGAAAATAACTCTAAAATAATATAATCTCAAGCACACTAATATGCTGCATTATTTTTTTAATGACACATCTCAGAATTTTTAAAGTATAGTAAATAGAATTAAAGTATGTTCTCTGAGATGGAGATTTACTATTAGGATGTTTTTTAAACTTCTTTTCCAGATCATTTTCTTGATTAGTACATGTTTGCAGCACAGGAGTTTCTGTTCCTTTTAGGGAGCTGGTATGCACATATCCCTTTCCCTCTTCTCCCTCTCCCCTCTCTCCATCTCTTAACCCCCTTCCACTTTGAGAAAGATCTACCTCCTTACTTCCTATTATCTGTCTTTTATTTTGCTCTTTATTTCTACTCATATGAGAGAACTCATAATAGTCAATCCAGTGTATTTAGTCTATTTCACCCATCATTATGGTCTCAAAGTCCGTCCATCTTTCTGCACATCTCCACGAGAAAGTTAGAGACTTCTAGTGATACTTACACACCCACGTTTACAGCAGCATGAATCACAATAGCTAAATCTTGGAAGGGCCTGTGTGTTCATCAACAGATGAATGGATAAAGAAAATGTGTTATTTACACACCGCAGAGCAAGAAAGAAAGATAATCTGGAGTCCTCTATAATTCTTCTAGGAGTAAAATATGAATGGCTTCCAGCTTCTTATTCCCACTCCCAACCCATCAGGTCTGTGGAAAGCTTTGTCTAAAAAAGAGAGGGTCACATACCAGGACAGCCATGGCCTGGAAGAGCCCATGGCTGGAGGGGCTCACTTAGGTGAAGCCCTTCACTACTCGTAATACAAGTGCAGTCAGTTGCTCTTTGCCCGTGAAATGTTTTGTTTCCCTGAAAGTAACAGAACACTGCAGGCCAGAGTCCGGCTCTGTGGAGAAGTGGCCCACCATGTGTAGACAGCAGAGCCCCACCCTGTTGGCTGGGTCTTGCTCTGTTGATTTTTGTCAAACATGGCAACTGTATTCCTAATGGTTTCTTCTGTGTTCTTTAACATAGCCTACGGGCTCTACCTTCTCATTGAATTCCCTTCTCAGATGCAGATCTGGACATTTTGTTGTCAGAGCTTTCTCCTACAGCTTTCATTCTCTGCCATTTTTCCTCCTATTTGAAAGGACTATGATTCCATCGTGAATTTGGTGGAGACGTTAGAAAAGCTGCCAACCTTCGACTTGGCCTCCCATCACCATGTGAAGTTCCATTATGCGTTTGCCCTGAACAGGTGAGGAGAAAGAACTCCCTTTCCCAGTGCGCTAGTACTATTTTTTTGTTTAACTTGCATATTTTTTACTGGGTGCTCGTGGCATTGCAACAACTTCCTGTTGGAGTATAATACTCACAGATCTTTCTCAGCTCCTAAAATATGGGAAACTTGCCTTCTAGTTTCTTTCTGCTTGTCAGTAGCAGTTTCATATATTTATGTGTTTCAATTCAGCTGTTCTTTTCTTTTGTGACAAAGTTTGTGTCTGCTAATGTTTTTCAAACTTTTGAAATTATATGGATACGTGAGGGCAGGCCAAATAGCTCAGCAGATTAAAGCACCTGCAAGCAGGCACAGGGGCCGGGGGTTTGATCCCCTGGTCTGCCGTGCCGGCCCTGCTCCCAGGGCACAGTGGTGTAAGCCTGTAATCCCTGCATTTGGGAGGCTGTAAACAGGTGGATCACTGCAAGTCTGATCTAGTAGGGAGACCCTGAATACACTTCCCTAAAAAATGCAGAAAAAAATTATATGGCTATGACAGTGTGTAGCATTTAGGAAATAATCACACACACACACACATTCTGTCACTTTTCAGTACAGATTCAAGATTTTGATAGGTGCTTGGTTCAGCCCAAGGATGCAGAGCCTGTGGGTATGCAGGGCTGACTTTATACTCAGCACCAATGGTCATTTACACAAATATTAACTAAAGCAGGGTAAGGATAACTGTATTCCTAATCAGAGAATATTTTGTCCCTAACTCCCTTAAAGAGACCTAATGTAATCACCACTCTGTTGATGATAGTTTATTTAGATTATGTGCCCATGAATTTTCTGGGATGGAGACTGACGCTGTCACTTTCAGCCTGCTTTGCCTTTAGACTGCATGAGACACGACTCAACGATGCTACTTCCTGCCTAGGGTCACCATGGGGGTCAGACTGTGCCAAGCTGAGTTAGTTGTCTTGCTGTTTTCTTCTGTGATAAGAGAGTTGACTGTATGTGTCATTACCGCAACTACACTGATGAAAAAAAAAGGAGGAGATGCGTTCATAGAGCACTTGCCGTGTGCCATGTGAGCCTTGATTGTTTCACAGATTTGGCACCTGCTCCCTGTGCGCTGGCGGGGCCTCCAGCCCAGGGCCTCCTGGTGCTTCTGCTCAGGAGGCCCTTTCCCTTCAGTGTGCCACTCACCCAGAGATTGTCTTTCCTTAATTTCTACCAAAAATGTAGCAGTCTCTACCTTTCAAGTGTATAATGACAGCCCATTTTATCTTCCCATTTATTGAACATCTAGATTTAAAAGACTTAGATGAGATTACCTGCTATTTCTGGTTTTCAAGTAAATTATTGTTTTAAAGTAGAATGGAATGTTATAACATGCAATCAAAAGTAAAAATTCGAAGAGCTGCTTATAATTTTACTTTGTTTCCTCTTACTTTCCTAAAGTAGTATATAATGAAAAGCGTGTTTGTATGAAGCAGTACTCTAAACTCAAGATGTTTAACACAAAGGGTAGAACAGGATTTTTGTGGGCAGAAAAATCTGAAGTAGTACCTCAGAATAGAGAGGATAACTTTCTAAATAGTGGCTTTATTGAACTTTAATTCTTACGCCATTTAGTTTACCTAAAGTGTATAGTCAATGGCTTTTTAACATATTAATAATACTGACCGTTAAGTTCAACAACTTTTAAAAAGCTCAGTTCTAAAAGGAACTGCCTACCAGCTAGCGGTCATGTCCCTACTTCTCCCCAAATCCCCTGGTCCCTGGCAACCATTTATCTACTTTCTGTCTGTATACATTTTTCCAATCTGGATACTTTATACAGATGGAATTACACAGTATGTGGCCTTTAGGGACTGACTTTCTCACATAGCCTAATTTTTCATAGTCCAATAAAAGAAAACGCTCAGAGAATTTTCATCTGGTTTTGTGAGCTGTATACATATATTACTTTAAAATGAGCTGCATTAAGCCATTTATTTAGATAATGAATTGATCCCATGTGGAAATTAGGCAGCCCTTGAGTAGATTTGGCTGTTGCTATTATCTGTGAACTAGCTTGCAGAATGCTTTGGAGCAAAACTTATGGAACCAGAAGATCAGGGCTTTGTTCCTATTTGGAATAATTGGCTCCTAGTCTTATCTCATCAGCTTGAACCTGTGTATAAGCTGCAGGGAAATGGAAGGACTGTGGGTGGGAAAGTTCAGATCTACCTATCATCATGGTCAACAAAGCAGCTCAAAAGAGAGCCCTGATAAGACCCAGAAGACATGCAGTAGGATAAAATAAAGTGCTTAGAATAGAAATCATCAGTGGACTCTCAGAATCTGTTGTTGTTTTTATCCTGCTAAACTACACTTTTGTGAATCAATACATCAAGTATTGAGGCCAGAAAAATTACTGCCCTCTATTGCTTTTCTGAGCCCTTTTGAAACTACAGTGTTCTCTACCGTAGGAGAAATCTCCCTGGAGACAGAGTGAAAGCCCTTGATGTTATGATTCCCATGGTGCAAGGTGAAGGGCAAGTTGCTTCAGATATGTATTGCCTTGTTGGTCGAATCTACAAAGACATGTTTTTGGACTCTAATTTCACTGACACTGAAAGTAGAGACAATGGAGCTTCTTGGTAAGTACAGAGGATATAAGTGTGCTGCTTGCTTGATAAATCCATGCCATACAGAACTGTGTACAAATGGGAATGTGAAAATACTATTATCCACTGGTTTAAATATTATGAATGAAATGTAAGGTTATATAACTTTCGTGCCTAATTTGATAAAATCCATTTAACACAGTAGAGTGAATTAGGATAAGTTGGGTCAAAAGATAACCTATGTACACTATCCAATATAAATAACAAAATATAATTTTATGGAAGAATATATAGAAAGACATTAAGAATGGAAAAATGGGAATTTGTGGAAAAGAAGTCTCGGTGTCTTAAAGATGTCGCCAATTGTATGTGCTACCTAATGGAAGGAAATGAAGGCGCTTGCCAGCGACAGTTCTCTCAGTACATAGAGAACAGTGTCACTCCAGGCCTCACGGAGGAGATGCACAGGAAAGCTTATGCTGCTGTACAAGAGAATCTAGTCTATGGAAGGAAGCAACGAGAGGAGTTAAAAAGAAAAGGTGGAACCGTCCCAAAGTATCCCTTGCCTGGAAAAAAGGTTGGGTAGCTCAGAAGAAGGTAGGCTTCCTCAGAGCTTGGCACGGGCTGGCAAGAGTTACACCAAATTGCTGTGAAAAAAAGACTCAAGTATCTTTAGAAAAGAATTGTACAGCATGTGTTCCTAGGACATTAATAACATCATTTACAAAAGAGGAATCACAAAGGTCCCCTAAAAATTGTTTCTTACAGTATTGGTGACTGTGCCTGCTCAAGCTGGGCAAGTGCTTGCCACTGGATTACATCCTCAGCTCTTTCTTTTAAAAAGTTTTTGAGACAAGTTTCACTAAGTTACCCAGGTTAGCCTTGAACTTGGGATCCTCCTGTGCCTTAGCTTCCTAAATAGCTGTTTCCAAAGTTGTGTGATACTCTGCCAAATTTATGTATTTATTTGTTTGTTTGTTTATTTATTTTTGGCAGAACTGGGGATTGAACTCAGGCCCTTACGCTTGCCAGAGAAGTGCCTATTCCACTGAGCCATCTCCCCGGCCCCTCAATATTTTTATTAAACACACATTTTTGAAACATAAAAAGATACTTTTAAGCTAAGACAAAGACATACCATTTTACACTATGCAGATTAAACAAAATTCATAAAATTGAATGTATCATTTGTTGATAAAGATGTTAGAGAAGTGGCAATCCTAATTCCTTTGCTTGTTGGAGTACATAAAGCTTATAACTCATGTAAAAATTTTGGCATTAACAAGGAAAGTTAACGAAACATTCTGGAGACTCTCTAGAAAGTTTCTTTTAGTGTTAAAAATTTAGCACTAAGAAATCTTTTAAAATCTTTAAACAAAATAAATAAATGGGCCAGGCGTGGTGGTGCATGCCTGTAATCCCAGCACTCAGGAGGCTGAGGCAGGAGGATTGTTGTGAGTTCGAGACCAGCCTGAGCTACAAAGTAAGCTTAAGGACAGCCTGAACTGCATAGTGAGACCCTGTCTCAAAAAGGCAAAAATAAATAAATAAATAGCAGAAGCATATGGTATGGGCCACTTTTCTAGGACTGGGACAAAATGCCCAATTTCCACCCTATAAGAAAAGAGGGAGTCCTGTTGGCCCATGGTTCACTGGATTTGTTCCATGGCCAGCCGGCTTCAAGGCAGAAATGGTGTGACACATCTGCTTGGTGGAGACAACCTGGTCACCACTGGTGACCAAGAAGCAAAGAGAGAAGGGAGGAGCTGGGGACAAGAATACACCCAAGTCGTGCCTGTGGCGGCTCACCCTCAAAAGCAGAGCTTTGGGGAGATATTTTAGATCTAAATCATAACAGATGGGTAGACAGTTCGTTTTACACAAGGTTGACAAACCGTCACGGAGAAGCAAAATAGCTGCGGATGTGTGGATGGGCCTCGTAAGATCCCAGTTCAGTGCAGTGATCGCAGGTGGAGAAGGGAGCCAGCTGTAGAAAGAGAGCTTGAAGTGGTTGACATGCAGTTTTAAATAGGAAGTGTGATTTAAAGCTAGGGTCTGTGTCTAAATTTCACAATGTATAAAGGTGGAAGGCACATGGCCACTACTAATCCCCCTCAAAATGCTGTCCCTCGCTTTGAATACATGTAAGCCAACATTCTTGCCATGTTCTGAAGCAGTTCTGGAAGCCCTCTTTTGGGTCATGGTTTCCTCAATGCCCTGCATCGATTCAAAATGCTTGCTTTTTGAAGCAAGGTGATTTTTACTTCAGGGCAGAGCTGGGTTTGCTTGGTGCTAGATGCAGCGAATAAGGCGGAGGAGCTTGTGCTGTCACGTTCCGTGAGTCTGCCTTTCTGTTAGGGGCACTCGGGCAGCGCTCGCTGCAGTCTTGAGCACACGTGGTAGAGACCTACGTGAAAGAAGAGCTCCTGAAGGGCCTCAGGAAGCGGGAAGAACGACAGGCCCAGTGTGCCCGAAGGGAAAGAAGAATTTTGAGGGAGGTTAATGACATTGTGCTTAAATTCTTAAGAAATCTAAGTATTTACCATATTTTTTCTTTTTTTAAGTATTTAGTATAGAGTCTCTAAGGTCTCACTACCCAGATGGGCACTTTAATCCACTGAGCTATCTGGCCGGCCCTATATTTTTCGATTGCTCCTATGTTTAAAACATTCTGTTAAGCTGAATGATGGCTATGTCAGTGTTACTTATATTGTTTTTTATACTTCTTAGTATGCCTAAAATATCCCATGTTTAAAAATATATACTACCACACATATAAGATATATACATATGACATATATGTATGTGTATCTATATCAAAGTCAGTTTACATAAAGATTTCTTCATTAATTAATATAAAATATTTTTAATTTATGAAACTGAAATTTTACCTTAAAATCTTGCGTCATTTTAGCAGTTTGGAGAGAGATTAAAGAGGGATAATGGGTTAAGTAGAAGGAAACTTAGGAACAGTAATGTCTTAGCTTCTTCATAGGATGCTTTGGTTTGGAATTCTGAATTGAAAGAGTTTTGTACTTTTTTTTCTGCTGTTACAAAAGAGGAATGCAGCTCAGCAGCCCTTCTCCTGGGGGGACATTTTCACACCTGAGTGACACGCTTAGAGGTGGAGAATTAGAGCCTGGTGTGTGGGGATCGGCGTATCCGGTATACATACTTAGAGATGACAGGAATAAGGAAGTGCATCAGTAATCCTAAAACTGCCTGCTTTTCATGTTTATAAAGTCAAGGGGAAAACGTGTCCTAGAAAGTATGTGTCATGTAAAGGAGTCAAACAAAAATGTTCTCATTTGGAAACTGAGTAGTTTAGATTGCAAGCGTGTGCCACCACGCCCAGCTTCTACCATATCCTTTCGGATCACTTTAATCTCTTTATCTTTTTCCCTGATATTAACTGTTGAGTCTCTCCTTCATGATGTTAATTTGATTTTTAGCCACATTTATTTTCTTATTTAGAGACAGGGTCTTGCTATGTAGTCCAGGCTGGCCTCAGACTCACAGTCATCCTCTTGCCTCAGCCTATAGTGCTGGGATTACAGATATGTGAGATTTTATGTCATTAAATTATATTCATATTTCACTATGCTAAAGTACAGAACACCTGCAGAAAGCCTCCCTTATGTGGATTGTGTTACATTTGGAAATTTTTTTCCTTCCGTTGTCTTGAGTGAAGCTATGCTCCATCCTTCAGTCATGTGTTCCTGCCCTCTGCGGTGCTGGGTTCAGGGTAGTGTGCTAAGGGTCACCTCCTACCCCCTTTGGTGCTGGCTTGAAACCCAGGCCTGTGCCACCAAGCCGAGGCTCTGCCTGTCTTGCTGTTTCTCACATTTATGGCCACTCACTGGGCTGTGCTAGGTAGACCCCATCTAGATGCCCCTTGCCGGCCCCCCTCCACATTGCCTGGAGGCCCAGGGACAGAGCCAGTGTGTAAAGGGCAGAAATGTGTGGGCCCAGCTGCTAGCCAGGACAGTAACATATCCCAGGTTGGGGGATTTGAATGCACCTCTTTGGGAGCTGTTATTCTGCCTACCACAAGAGAGTCAGTAATTTTCCCAAGGTCACATGGTGCTAAGTGTCAAAGTGCGTGCACACACACACACATACACACACGCATGAGCACACATGCTTGCACAGAGCCCTCTAGAAAGGGTAGAAGCCAACCAGTGCCAGAGCTGAAGTCCTCCTGGGTGGGGTGGGTTTGCAGAGAGGAGCCCCTCGAGAAATCAGGATCTGGGTTTCTAAAGCACTGGGCTTCTAAATTTGTGTCCCTGGGTGAAGTTTTAGAAGGCAACACACACATGTCCTTTTGCAATAAGAATAAAACCATGATTTCCAAATGTCTTAACAACAAAAACCAAAAAACCTCTCCAGTTTAGGTTGCTGAAAGACATTTTCAGGGCTGAGCAGAGTTCAGTTAGGGGGTAGAGTTTCCTTTCTGATTTTATTCTGATTTGGCTTTAACTTTTCTTGTCTTTTTTGTATGCTTCCCATTAACCCTGAGAACATCAGCTGTCTCTCAAAAGAGTCATATGGTGAAGGTGTTTAGGTCAAATGGAAGATACCCAGATTTTTCTGATTTCACTTTAAGCTACGCATTAGTCTTCTAATCAGAACAGGAAAGCCTCTAAAACTCAAAAGAACTGAATGAGCAGGTCCTTAGGAATTGATCTTTTGGACATCACTTACAGATATATTTAGTAGTGTAAAGATGTCTCTTTCAGTGGAGAATGCCTCTCTGTAACTTACCAGCATTACCATTGTGTCCCTCTGGCCTGAAAGCCCTTACACTATAGAAGGGCTCCCCAGTTTTCAAGTGGATGCTCCTTCATACCCTCACCCTCAGCTACTTCAGCATTTCTCCCTCTTTCATGGCCATGCAGACACACACTATTGACACGGCTTCCCACCCTTAGGCTGAGAAGGAAAACTGCCTGCTGAGGTGCTGTGGTTCTTGGGCGTCTGCCCAGGTCTTCCCAGGACTGCACCTACCTGAGCACTGGGAACCAAAAGTATATTTCAACTGACCTTTTCATTTAGGGTCACAGTCCTCCGAGCCTTTGCTTGTCAAATGCAGGTGCTGGGAGAAGGCAGGTGGTCAGTCTTTCAAAACAATTTTTGGATTGAATCATTTTTTGGTGGCTTGAATAAACAGTGATCTATGGACTGTGGAAATTTTGTTAAATCTAAGAGCTTCAACTCAAGAGTGAAAGAGCCCTTTGCTATTGTGATAATGTTCATCAAACCATTTCTTGTAATTCTTTTTTTTTTTTTTTTAGTGTTGTTAGTAATTTAAATGCTCTCTTGCCTCAAAATAGAGGAAAAGTTTTCTATGCTCCTCTGAGCCTAGTGTCTGATTCAAGTATGGTGTTTGACACCTTCTACCACTAAGGAAACCCTCTAATGTACTTCTGTGTTTTCTGAGAGCTTTGATTGGAGATTCAGAATGTGGAAGCTAAAGATAAGAAAAAACATTCGTATAGTTTAGATTTTAAGTTTGCTGAATTATGACATATTGTTAGGACAAACTTTGTTTCAATCTCACCTGACAGACTGAATAGTTTGAATGAATGGATCCTGCTGAGTTAAGCATTCAAAAACTGCACTTCAATATTTGATGTTCTTCAGGGTCATTTCCTTAGTTATTTTTCTTCATTGAAGCTCTAGAGGTTGGTTGAAATAATGACATCACATTTATCCTTTGATACTCTTGAGGAATTTGTTCCGAGACCCCTGTGGATACCAAAATCCACAGAAAGTCAGGCCCTTTATATAAAATGGGATGGTGTTATATACATGTAACCCATGTGTATCCTTCCCAATACTTTATTTAAGTCATCTCTAAATTACACAATACAAGTACTGTGTAAATACTTGCTATACTATACTGCTTAGGCAATAATAAAAAGAAAATAGCCTGAATATATTCAGTACAGACATGATTTCTTTTCTTCAAAAATATTTTCAACCCAAGGTGAGTTGAATCCTTGGTTGCAGAATCTGTAAATACAAAGGGTGAGTTGTATTCCTATATTTAAATTTCCAAGGTAAAGTATGAAAAATGCCCTTTTTATCTTCAAATAAACTGTGGTTTACTTTCAGTTTATTAAAAAATTGGGCCTTTTATCATGTTGTTTAATTCAGTTTTCCATAAGTGGCAGACAGGAGATTGTCACTTGATTGCCCAGTACTTGAAAATAGTATAGTCTTAGGAAAATCACTTCACCCTTAGGAAATCAAGTTTTTTTATTTAGAAACTAGGAATAATACTTGCTTATTTAGTTTTGCATTTTTAAGGAAGGGTCTACAGGGTGTTCATGATCTCACTACCAGATTGGACTTGTAATGATCCACCTGTTTACAGCCTCCCAAGAGATGGGATTACAGCATGTGCCAGCCACCACACCCAGTCTTGATTGCCACTTCAGTGTGCCCCAGGGGTAGGGCCAACACAGCAGGCCCTGGGATTGAACTCCCAGCCCCTGAACCTGCTTGCAGGTGCTTTAATCCACTAAACTATTTGGCTGGCCCCAAAAAGCTCGGACTAATACTTACCTAGATGAGTATGCTCCTGGCATCCCACAAATACCAGAACACCTTATTCCAATGAGTTTAACAATAAAAAAAAAAATGCACCTGCTAAAGCATGAATCTAAAAGTAGGATTGACTCTACATAGTTTGGATTAATGACTTACAAAGATCTATCAGCACAGGCCCTTTTCCTCAGTATTTCCAAGGGAGACTCTGCCCTCTTAGGTAGCTTAGCCTTCAGAGTAGCCTTCTTTAGGGTTGCTGGGTGGCTGAGGCCATTCCATGGTCAGTCTGGATTAGCCATACCTGTGTCAAGGGAAATGGAGGCAGTTTTCCAGGGATCTTTATGTTAGGACTGAGAAGACCTGCTCCTCAAAACATGCCCCCAAATTTCCTTTCATCTTTGTGCTTCTAATATCTCATGATCAGTCCAATGCTACATAATCCCTAGCAAGGAAGATGGGACTGCTCTCTTTAGGGGGGCTTAGCGCTCTGCAGTGAATAGATGAAGAAGCATATGTTGAGATCCTAAGATCTAGTAGGCATTTGGTGTTATATTCATAGTGTGTAATACATAAGACTATTTGTATTTCTGTACATATTTGTTATCTTTCTCTATGCTTAAGATAGAAGTTGCATTGAATTTCCTTTTTCCTAAAATATTCCTAAAAGTTCTCTCTTGGTTCTTCTTCCTGGGTCCAGCTAAGCACCATATAAATGAGTGAAAATGAGATTGTGTAACTTTCACAGAGATCTTGTTTAAATGTCATATGTCAGGCCATTGTGGGTCACCTGCTTGCTTGCTTGAAGTTACATTTGGTTGTGGAGAAGGTAGCGATCCATACTTAACAAGAAATCTTTTTCAGAACTTTGAAAGGAAACCAGCATTCTTAGCATAGACATGTCTGTCCTGTTAAAATGTCAGGAAGATTCATAGAATCTGCAAATTAAAAGCAATAAGTCTGTTTTAGGATTAATGTGATCATTTTTTCTGTAGTAACTTGAGAAAGAACAGAGAAGCTTGCCTTACAACTAATTTTCTTTTACGTCAGTGATATTGCTGTTCAAACAGTGGTGTGTGCCCAAGCAAGATTTAGTTTTTGCATTATTAATGGAGTTGTCTTTACTTTAGAAGAGTTATGAACAAAGCAACTGACAGACTAATAAAGACTAATGTCTATTTTCCATTTTCCAGATTAGCACTTGTTCCTTTGCCCTAGCTTCACAATAACTCTCTGTGTTCTCTCCATAGCTTCTGTTCTCCTCCCTTCTCCCCCATCCCGGAGTTTCAGCTCACCATAATTCCACTGATGTCATTTTTGTTTAATATTTTATTGTGTCTATCAAATTTATACATTTTTGGTTTACTTTTGATTCTATTTCTATATTAATTTTGTTGAGAAAGAAGTAGCAATGAGACAGTTTCAAAACAGGTTAGTAGGACAGTTATAATAATTAGTACATTGTATATTGTTGTCTTCATAGCAGTTATTCAGAGTAGAAGATGCAGACATGATATCTTGTCTAAGCACTATTAGTTCAAAACTTTCTTCTCACTGAACTAAGAGAAAGTAGCTGAAAAAAAAAATATATATATATTGCATTACAAAATGGTCCTTCATTTATATCCCCCTTTTGTTTACTTTTGTCAGAAATGGGTATTCCATTGCCATTCATATAAAAGCCCAAGGTACTTTTGATCCTGTAGAGAGAGTTCTTAGTAATGCACCATGGTGTCCAGCTTGCTGGTGTCCATGTGTGTGCAGATGTAGGTGGTTTCCAAGGGACAACCTCAGTACTGGTGCCTACAGCACTTTGTAAATGTGTGCCTCGGCACACGGGTCTCCTGCTTGGATCTTGATTAACACCACATGCAACAGATGATAACTTAGATGTGGATTTGTTATGGCAGGACCAGGTTCGAGTCCAAAAATGGTAGTGTTTCATGTGGCATGGTCATGGTTTTCTAATTGTGATTCATCAAACTCAAGCTTCTGGGGAGAGCAGCTGAGATTTGCTTGCTACAGTTGCATTATCAGAGGAATGAGCACACAGGTGTTTTCCAGACATTATGTGGAAAAGGAAGGAGAACACAGAAGCATGAAAAAAATTGAATTTTCTGTGAACAACAAGTACGATTGTTTCCAAATTGGGTTTAATGTCAGAGTGATCAGAAAGTTTGCCAAAAATTTAAGATTCTTTGCCTGTGGAGATTTTACTTTAGTGAATGCATTTTATCAAATACCCTAACCAGAATGATTAATTCTCCTAGTCTTATTAAGTGTTAGGTGCCCCACCATATTTTGCTGTCACTGTCTTTGGTGATCTGTACTGCTCTTAGTATCTTCAAAGATTAGGTCTAAATCCTCAGCCTTTCCCCTCCTCCCCTTCAGAGCTCTCCAAAGTGTATCTCCTCCCACCTTTCCAGTCTGCTTAGAATATGGGTTTGCCAAAAAAAAAAAAAAAAGAATATGAGTTTACCTTGTAATTTAAAAGAATGGGATAATTATTGGATAAGTGTAGACTCATCATAAGCATAAAAAATATTCACCCACAGAACTAATCAATAAGTACAAGTTAAAAATTCTGAAATTTTGTTATCAGTTGGCAAAAATGAAAAGAGATGGGAATATTTTTAAATGGACACAATGTAAAAATCACTGTCTTACAGTGATGTCAACATCTTTCTCAAAAGCAATTCAGAAGTATGCATCAAGAGCTTTGAAACAATTCATATTTTTTAGGGCTGGCCAAATAGCTCAGCGGATTAAAGCACCTGCAAGCAAGTGCAGGGGCCAGGGTTCTATCCCCTGGCCTGCTGTGCAGGTGGCAGTTGAGACCGGGCATGGTGGCACACGCCTATAATCCCAGCTCTTGGGAGGCTGTAAACAGACGGATCACTCTCAGTCCAATCTCATAGTGAGACCCTGAACACCCTGTAGACCTTTCCCTAAAATACAAAAATATAAAAAATAAAACCCAAGGGGCCAGGGAGATGTCTCAGTGGAATAAGTGCTTCCTTGGCAAGTGCTATGGCCTGAGTTCAATCCCTGGTTCTGCCAAAAAAAAAAAAGAAATATAAAAATATAAAGCCCAATTGATATTTTTATCTAGTTATGTATTTTGGAAACTATCCTAAAAAAATAGCAGATATGGAAACAAAGATGTGTTTATAGTGGTGTTCACTAAACTGAATTTTTATGGTAGCACAAAAATTAGAATCTAAATGTTTAATTTAACAAAAACAAAATTGTTAAATCAAGGATGACATCTCCACAAGATGGAATATCACTCATTCAAGACTGTGGGGTGTCTTTTTTTTTTTTTTTTTTTTTTTTTTTTTTTTTTTTGTGGAACTGGAAATTGAACTCAGGCCCTCGCATTTGCCAGGGAAGCACTTATTCTACTGAGCTACCTCCCCAGCCCCTTGTTTTGTTTTGATGGTTATTGTAAAACTATACTTTCTGTAAAATTTGCTGTCTTGTGCTTTTTTCCCTGGGGATTGAATCCAGGGCCTTTGCACTGAGCTATAAACCCAATAACCCCTATCACCTTCTCTTCATTTTTATATTTTGACACAGGGCCTTGCTAAATCGCTCAGTTTCCCAAGCTGAGCTCCAACTTGTGGTCTTCCTACCTCAGCCTCTCAGAGCACTGGAATTACAGGCATGCCCAGTACACCAACTACCATCTTAACTATGTTTAAATGTCCAGCTCACCCACAGTAATTACATTCATGTTGTGCAACTCACCTCATCATCCATCCACAGAACTCTTCATCTAGCAAAACTGAAATTCTGTACCCATTAAATAACAACTTCCTTTCATTCCTTCCCGCAATGTTTGGCCACCACTGTTCTATTCTACTTTTTGTCTGTGCATCATTAGTGCTGTGTGCTTTGTGGTCATTTGCAAGGTTCATGTACACTATAGTGTATGTTAGCACTTCCTTCTTAAGCCCAACTCCTATTTCATCGTATGCATAGAACATACATTGTCTATCCATCTATCAAAAGGTGGACCTGCAGGTTATTTCCATCGGTGGGGTGTTGTAAATAACACAGCTACGAACGTCGCTGCAGAAATGATCTCTGAGGTCCTGCTTTCATTGCTTGTGGGTCAGCAAGCAATTTTCTTCTTTCCCAGAAGAAAATTGTGGATTTATAAAACATCTCCTAGTGATATATATTATGTCATATTGTATTGAAATATTATAAAAACAGCATGATTCTCTCTTGTAGACAAAATACCTGTGCCCACTAAAAGGGCTAGAAGAAGAAAGTTAGGATTTGGATGCTGTTATTTTTTTCCTGAATTTTCTATTATAGTGATGAATACATACAAATACACTGGTTAAATCGGAAAGGGCTATTCCCCATCTCTAGATCAGATCAGCAGAGTGGATTTGTACCTTTTTCCTGCACATGCTGTGCTGTTTTGCTTCTGAGTTATTTTATGAGTGATGATTTCAGAATTATCCCTAGAGACCCAAAGCACCGTGTAATGCTAATTTAATTACTTGTAGCTCACCGAAAGAATCACAGCTGTTATACACAAACAAGGGAAAAATCACAGCCCAATAGGAAGAAATTGAGCTCCATTTTTTCTTTGTTGGAAAGGAGAGGTTCTTTAGCTAGAAATAGTCAACTCAAGAATATTTATTCTAAGGGCCAGCCAAATAGCTCAGCAGATTAAAGCACCTGCAAACAGACACTGAGGCTGGGGGTTCCAGCCCCAGGACTGCCGTGCTGGCCCCACCCCCAGGGCACACTGAGAGGGCAATCGAGACTGGGCATAGTGGCGCGCACTTGTCATCGCAGCTCTTGGGAAGCTGTAAACAGGTGGATCACTGCGAGTCTCATCGGGTAGTGAGACCCTGAACACCCTGTAGACCCTTCCCTAAAATACAAAAAAAAAAAAGAAAGGAAGAGAGAGAATATTTCTTCTGTGCTGGATTTTTGTGGAACATTTAAGTGAAGATGTAAAAAGTGAGTCATCTTTATTTTGAAGACTTTCTCACTTTAAAACAAAGACTGATTTTACAGATAATTTGCATTCGGGTGACAAAAATCAATTAATAGCAAGGTAGTTCTATTACTAGAATAGCAAAAATCTATTCCTTTGGGAGCTGGGGAGATGGCTCAGTGGAATAAGCGCTT
>PVKA01009267.1:0-69154 GCA_004027165.1 Ctenomys sociabilis | reverse complement strand
CTCCCTCCCTCTCTCTCTCTCTGTCTCCCTCCCTCTCTGTCTCTCTCTCTCTCTCTGTCTGTCTGTCTCCTCCTCTCTGTCTCTGTCTCTGTCTCTCTCCCTTTCTGTCTGTCTCCTCCTCTCTGTCTCTTTCTGTCTCACTCTTTGTCTGTCTCTTTCTCTCCCTCTCTGTCTCCTCCTCTCTCTCCCTGCTTCCCTCCCTCTCTCTCATTTGTAGTGCTCTTATGAGGCCATCTGGAAACCTCTGTCCAGCTCCCTGAGTCCAGCACAGCCCAGACCTGGAGCCTCTCTACCTACATCTACACCTATGTGATCAGTGAAGGTGTTGATAGAGTCAGCGGCTCCACGTTGCTCTTGGTGTTGGGCCCAGAATCCTGACTGCAATGCTAATTGCTGCTCCTCAAGAAAAAGAAACACTTTCTGTCTTGTACCATCCCAGCCTCAAACCCAGCTCTCACTGTGGGGAAGGTGAAGCTTTGCTGGCTTCTCCCTGCTGGCCATGTCCAGGATGAGGTCAGAGGTGCTAAGGAAGCCTTACTCTGCTGGGGAGAGTACCCAGGTGCAGTGGGCCGGCTGTATCCCTGGACAGAAGTTACTTTATGTGCCCTGTTTAGTTCCTTAGCTCTTGTATATGTTGCATGATGCAAGCAATCGTACTCTCCACCTGGAAGGCTTCCTCTGACAACTGGGAGGACTACGAAGCCTGCAGCACTTGGTAGGCGCTCAATAGGTGGAGGCTACCAACACAGATGACAGCAGTAGTGCCAGCTGGACTTGCAGGCACCTATCTTGCTTGTTGAAGATATACCGACTCTGCATGTTACCTGACTTACTCTTACCACACTGCTCTGCAA
The DNA here is from genome assembly GCA_004027165.1 of Ctenomys sociabilis. NCBI lineage: Eukaryota > Metazoa > Chordata > Mammalia > Rodentia > Ctenomyidae > Ctenomys > Ctenomys sociabilis. The sequence goes on along the minus strand of PVKA01009267.1, from coordinate 68,300 downwards.
GCACCATGTGCGGACTGACTGCACCACTGGGGTTCAGTCTTGCCTCGCTGTGAGGAGGGTTACGTTAGCTCCTTTAGAGATGAGGAAAGAGGCTTGGAGCGCGTGGTGAGCGGCGTCCCTTTACTAAGTGGCATGAAGTGTGTGACGGTGCCTAATGGTGCCTTTGGCTCACTCAGTTTTTGGCACATCCTTTTAGAAACATTTTACGGTACAGCTTTGTGCCTATTGCTGCGGTGTCAGGTTGGTCGGGTCCTGGGTGGAATCGCCTTTGCAGGAGCTGGGTCCTCTCAGCAAGTGAGTCCTAATGACCAGTGTTGTCCTGCAAACTTGTCAGAGATTGGTGGCTTGGTTCCAGGGCAGCCGCTTGAGTGGAGGTCAAGAGGTGCTGTGTGAGCCACCGTGTGTCCCTGGCATTTAGAATTCATGACACCAAGGGCTGTCGAGACAGCTCAGCTGCCTAAGTGCCTGCTTAGGCAATCGCAGGGACTGGGGTTCGATTCCGGCACCACATGCAGCACTTTGTGTGCTGAGCTGGCCATGGTGGCACAAATCCCAGTGCTGGGGAGGCTGAAAACAGGAGGATCACTCTGAGATGAGTGTCGTGAGACCCTGTGCCAAATATATTTAAAACAATAATAAAATAAAATAATTCGTGACACCAGTGGAAGGGAGTACCAGAGCGCTTGGGCTTGGGCAGCCTGCTGTGTGACTGGCTGGTGCTGGGGCATGCACAGGGCCAGGGTTCTTGCACCCCAGAGCTCTTGCTAGAGCTGCCTGGACAGCAGGAAGGGCTCTGCATTCCAGCTTCTGTGGGTCACCTTCTGGGATTTTCTGCTCCTGTCACCACACTCAGCCCTTGTGGGGCCTTTCAGCTGCTGTGACACTTTCTTCTGCTCTTCCATCCCTGGATCCCACAGACTTCTGGGGCCCAGAGGGAGACCCTGGCATCTTCCTGTCCCCTGGCTTTAGCTCTTCTGTCTCAAGAGGAGGGCCATGAGCCTTGGTGGCCTTCTGCCTGTGGCCCACGAGCTGCTTACTTTGTGGTGGGAACCGTGCAAGTGTTTTCAGAGGGTGCAGCCTTCACTGCGCATTTACAGATGGGCTGTGTGGTGGTGAGAGGGTGAGGAGGGGGAAGTGCGTGTGAGCTGCATGTTCTGCTTTCTCATTCCACCACCGCGTATTGGTGGGACATCGGGTCTGCACAGCTACGCAGAGCCCAAGCGGGGATGGAAACCTGGCCTGTCCCCGTTCTGCCACCCCCACGCCTGCCCCCAGCAAGATGGCCCACCCCCAGGCCTGTGAGGAAGCGGAGGGACGCTGTCTGTCTCTTGGCCGCCGGGGTGCCTGGCATTTAAGAACTGTGTGGTTTAGTATCTTTCTGTCTAGGAGCAGAAAGAAATCTTAAAAGGAAAAAAAATCTGTTGCCTTGGAGAAGTAGGAGAAGAAACCAGCAAGTGTGTGGGACGGAATTCACTCAGCCCAGGCTGCTGCGCAGGTCCTGGTGGGCTCGGCGTCCTAATATCCCCTGGCAGAGGGGCACTTAACCACCTCCTCCAGATTCTCGCCACCTCCGTCCTCCACACGGCCTGGTGGTTCTTCCGGGCAGGCGGACTGGCGTCTGTGTCTTCCCTGGCAGCTCTGGCAGCACGGAGCCTTATCTTTTATTTATTGTGATGACGCCTGTAGTGAAGGACGGCACGTCTGACAGATTGGCCATCCTCTTGGAGGCAGCACTGTTCATACTGCGCGTGGCTTGCATTGATTTGGGAGAGAGAAAAAGGAGAGGGGACGCTCCGAGCAGAAGGTGCTGTTTCATCGGCACAGTCATTACCGTGCACCATTGTATTATCTTCCTCTTGCTGTGCACGGCTGGTACTAGCAAATACAGCTGGTCTTCCTGCCTAGAAGCGGCCCCTGGGGTCTCGCCCTACATGGGCTGTCCTCTGGGTGGTCACTCACTGAGGCCCATGTAGACCAAGAGGAGGAGCACAGTCGGAGCCAGGCTCTGGGGTGGGGTGAGGACACTTGGGGAAAAAGGAACTGGTGACTGAAAACATGATAATAGTTGGCACCAGTGTCACTGTAAGAATAAGTGAGATGACATCCACTGGGGTGAGCCCTAGGCATGAGTTGGAGCTCGGAATCAGGATGGCTTGGATTCTGTTCCTGCCACTCGACAACCGGGCATGTTGTTTTGGAGGGTCTTGAAGTGCAGGGGCTGGGGGGTGAAGTGTAGGGCTGAGAGTAGGGCCCCTCTGTGCCTCCTCCAGATCCCCCATACTGTCCTGTTGAGTCTGAATCTGGCGGTGCTGGCACCTGTCTGAAGGAGGCTTTCCCACAGAAGTTTCCCTGAAGATGATTAGGTTGGGGTGGTAGGCAGTGGGGGGCTGGGCTTTGGGGGTGCTGGCTGGGGAGCAGGCTCATTTGCAGTGCCTTTTACTGGCTCGCAGTGCAGACAGGTAAGATCATGTGTGTGCATCTGAGAGTGTGGACAGGATTGTGGCTTATGGTTCAGCCTGGGCCCTGGGCTCACTGCTCAACAGGAGCCTGAAGTGAGCCGGGGCTCAGGCTCCAGCCTCTGTTTTCTGGTCTCTAAATGGGACAATGCCCAGGTACTGTGCACAGGACCAGCAGGTCAGCCTCTTCGGGAACAGTTCTTGGGGCCAGCATCCTGTGGCCAGTGTGGCGTTGATGGTCCCTCATGGCCCAGTAGTGTGGTGGCGAGGAGAGGGTACTGAGGAAGGGTTTGTGCAAGCCGGGGCCGTGGAGCTCTCTTTCCAGGGTTTCCTGAGCCCTTGTGGCAAGCAGTGGGCTCCCCGTGTACCCAGTGGCTTCCCTCCTCCCAGATCTGTGTGTCTTCTGGTGCTGCCTGGTCCTGCTGGGACCAGGTGGCTGAGGTGTGGTTTGTCTCCTCCTGTACCCTGGCAAAGGGACTCCTGCTTTGTGTAATGAGGAGGTCAGAGGCGTTTTGCTATAGGGTTTGGCTGGGCAGTGGGGCGGTGGGACTGTCTTGGGGCTGTCTTGGGGCTCTGGTGCTGACTGCCGTGGCCTTGGGCCCAGCCTGTGTCACTGCTTTGCAGATCTGTGCTGGGGGCACAGTGGAGCTTGGGCTTGAATTCTCAGCACTGCACAGGCTGTGAGCCCTCGGCCGGGCACTCCTCCTCGGAGCCTCGTTTGCTTTATCAGTACAGTGGGTCCAGCCTGGACATGTGGATTAAGTGAGACAACATGCGTGTACTAAGTACTAACAGATAGCCCTGAGTGTTGAGGACCCAGCTGCCTTCTAGGGGCCACTGGGGAGCAGGACAGACAGTAGCTGCACTAACAAGTCTGATGGTGGCTGCTGCCTGGGAGCAGCAAGGAGGCTGTCAGGCGCAGAGAGAGTGCCGTCCAGGCAGCCACAGGCAGAGCCAGGCTGCCGGAGCCCTGGGCAGAGCCCACAGGAAGCTGGGAGTGAGTGTGTAGCACCAGGTAGCTGGAGGAGCAAGGTGAAATCCTCCCTTGGGGGTTGGGCCCCTAGGGGGAGGGTGGCACCCTGGGGTAAACAGGGGGAAAGAGGGGGAGGAGGTACTGAGAGACACAGATCCTGTGAGATGGGCACGGAGGGACATCAGGAAATGCCTGATCCAGCAGCTCCTTAACTTGGAAGAATGTCCATTATTTGCAATTTTCCTCTTACAAAAAAATCTCCAGTTTTCCCATTTTTGGCTCATGATGCAAATGGACCCAGACCTCTGGACCCAGCTGGCTTGCTGAGGGGACATGTTCTCATCTCATGCTTCACAGATCTGCTCTGAGGACCCTCAGGCAAAGCCGCCAGTATCATCCTGTGTCCACCAAACAGACAAGGAGCTCAAGACTCAGAGAGGCGAAGGCCCCGGCTGAGGCCCGCAGCCCACAGAAGGCAGACGGGACCTGGACTTGGGCCTGCAGAGCGTGGGTGCGGTGGGTCCTGGAGCTTGCTCTCCATGGGCTGCATCTGCCCATTACCTTCCCAGCCCCTTCCCTCCCCATAAGCCCAGTGGCTGATGTCAGTGGGCGTGTGTGATTCAGGCTGTTCCATCACTTGCCAGGCATGACAGGGCTAAGTGAGCTGCTTCTCGCGATGATGGACATAATTAATTTAAAGGAGAAGATGTCTCATTGCTGCCGGTGTCAAATAAAAGTGAGATGGGAAGACAGGCTATGTACCTGGTAAGGTGTTCCTGGGCCTGGCTGGCTCTTGGAAATGTCTCCAGCATGTGCTTTTCTAAGTAGACACAGACCCCAGCAGTGAAGGCCCCCTCCCTGGAAGGCTGGGCTCTGGAAAATGAGTGTCCAAAGACTCACATGTCCCCAGAATGAGTTCCCAGGCAGCGGGTCTTTTGCTGCTTTGCAAATGTGGCTATCTCTGTCCTCTGCAGAGGCCCGGAGCCCGTGGCCACATGCCCGGAGGTTCTGACCCAACAACCTCTATTCTGAATGGTTCTAGTGTTGGAGGGCTGGGAAGTGTAGCTGCTGCAGGGCTTCCCCATCACACAATAAGCGTTTCCCAAGGCGATGGCTCTGTGTGGTCACCACTTCTCGTGACTGCCCAGTGTTTTGTAGAGGCATGACACTATGAAGCCTATTTTATGTTTTGCCTTTGCAAATCACGCTCAAGTTAACATCTCTACACCCAAGTTTGTGATAAGCTCCTCCAGATGAGTGGGGGAACCATCAGACTCTAATTGTAAACAATTTCAAAGGTCAGCAAGATGAGGGGCACACAGGACCGAGGGCCTCTGGGTATCAGATGCAAAATAAAGGGACGTGTGGTCTTGCTCCCCTCAAATGAGCAAAATCAAGGAGAATGGGAATGCCAGCCACTAACAGTGACATCACAGGGGCTTGTAGGCGTCAAAGGAAGTCACAGCTTTCAGTGACTTTGTTGCTTTGGGACATGGTCCTCTCCAAGCTCAGGAGGTGGCTTCTGTGTAACTCTAGAGCCACATGGCATGGCATGGTGGTAGGACAGCCCTTGGGCATGGGGCTCCTAATCTTACCCCCCAAACTCAGTCACTGCTTATGCAACAGGCAGGAGAGTGGAAAGGGGTGGGGACTGGAATCCTAGCACAGCATGTGCGTGTGAGTGTGTGTGTGTGCGTGTATGCGTGTGCTTGTGTGCCCTTTCCTGCACTGTGTGTTTGCGAAGGGGTGAGCGAGCCAGTGCGGGCTCCCTGGATCCTGGAAAGCAAGTGGTCTGGAGACTGCAGAGCTTAGGCCCTGGTGAGGTGACCCTAGGTTCGAGGAGTGTTGCTGGCAGATTTAGATTCTGGAAAGATCCCATTGGCTGTTGGGTGGAGGTCCTGTGGGAGGCTTCGAGAACAGTCTGGGGGTGGGGGCGAGGATAGAGAAGCTGGGCTGGTGGGAGGCAGGTGGGCTGGTGGGGAGGGGCGGGCTCCCCTTCACCTTGCTGCGGGACCTCTTCCAGGCCTCTTCTCTGGGGTGGCGGCCATGGCTCTGCTGCGTTCCCTCCCAGCACACAGGCCCCCCTGGGAGTCCTGGCTGCCCCTGCCGGCCTGAGCGCGTCGCAAGCCCCTTCTTGGTGTCAGTTAATTGCATAATGCGGTTGTCTGCCCAGCGAATGGAGGCCCAAGTGGCGTTTTGTGTGGGGTGATTATGCTGGTAAGTGAACGGCTGGAATGCATACAAGATTTTGTCCCCTGGTCGATTTCATTTCTCAGAAGACAGCCGCTGTGTGGGGTAAAACATAAGACAGAAAATATCTCTGGGGCTGGTGCAACATGGTGACAGGAGCGGTTGTGGTGCTTCGGGGAGGAACATGCAAAATATTAAGTTTGGGTAAAAAAGAGCATACGACTGCTCCATCCTGACACGCACATGTTCCGCTGGCGCGCTGGCGGGCTCAGCTGAGGAGCGCTGTGCGTTCGCAGCGCGCAGGCGCATGGCACACCCCAGGGAGGCCGGGCAAGAGTCCTCATGCGGCTGCGGGCTGGAGGGCTAGGGCTAGAGCTCTGCGGCCTCGGATCTCGGCGTCCACAGCTGTGATCAGCACGATAAGCGTGATTTCTACCACTTGGTTTTCCTGCTGCGAGATAGGGAGGGCGGCCTCGTTGGGGCATTGTGAAGGGGAGGCTAAGGTGTGACGTGCAAGAAGTCCCCTCAAGGTGGGGGGTGGGGAGTGGGGGGTTGATGTAGTACCTCCCTCACCTTCCTTCTGGGAGGCCCCAGCCAAGCTCAGAGCCAGGCAGAGGAGGATTGCAGCCCCTCCCAGGGCTGCCTAGCTCGGGCACTTCCTCTTTATAGGAGGCATCTGGGGTCCTGGGAGGGGTTCTCTCAGAGTCACACAGCTCAGAAGGGGCAGGAGCTGGGTTTAGGCCCGAGGCTGTCTTTGCCCCTGGTGGGTGTGGCCGGGCAGTGTTCCTCTGTTTTTCCCGAACTCCAGCAGTGGCTCTTGACTGGAAGGAAAGGCTGATGGAGGCTGCCTCGCCCCCTGTGCTCTTCACACTGGCTCTGGTCTCCACCCTGACTGCATTCTTCAGACTTCCTGAGTGGCCACTGTTGGGCCCTGGCTGCTTTCACCCAGGCGCCATGGTAAGAAGACTTCTCAGGCCTTTCCTGTGGAAGATGGACCCCTGTGCAGTTTCTTGATGGGTCTCTGCAGGCACAGCTGGCCTTAACAGGCAGCAAGAGCTGCTGGGCCTCTGTAGGCAGTCAGAGCTCCAGGCAGGTGTCCTGGCAGCCTCCTAGTTCGTCCTGGGCTCTAGGGGGAGACCGCGTGAGCACACTCAGGTGAGTCGGAGCCCTCCACGCTGTGCCGGGTCGCCCACTGTGGAGGAATGCCTCCCAGCGCTGGGGCCTGGCCCTTGCTGGCCACCTTCACTGAGCAGAGCTTTGAGGCTCTGCTGGCCACGGGCAGGCAGGGGCAGTGGACACAGGCCAGGTTCTGTCCAATCAGCTGGACAGGTGCCTGGTGCAGCCTGGCACACAGTGGCCCCAGGACTTCTTTCTGGGTCCTGGCTCCTGGTCCTGTGGCCTGCTCTGTGTGTGTACCTGCAGGTGGTAGGCTCCGGAGCACCTCTGGATGTGTGAGTGAACTCAGCCCTGTGCTCCCAGACTTTTTTGAGAACGTTTTGGAAACTCTTGGTGATGTTAGATTAAAAGAAGAAAAGGCCGAGATTGCAGAATGCTGGAAACACTGTTGGCCTTTTAATCCTAAACTGACTTGCCATGTCCATGGTAGTGCAGTGTGTGGTTTACTGACAGCATGACACACAGGAAAGGAGAAAGCCAAGGAGCAGAGTGTGGGTTTGAGTCAAGCCCACCGTGGCCTGTGAGGCTGGGACAGGCCAAGCGACTCTCATTCGCACCCTTGGTTGGGACGGTGTCATTGAGGGCTCCGGGCCTGGCGTCCTTCTGACAGGGATGAGCCCAGTGATTCGACATCCTTGTGGAGTGGGCACTCAGAGGTCCTGGGGCCTCCTGCATCTGCGCCGGGCCTGCATGGAGCACAGTGGTGCTGTGGTGTGGGGAAGTGGGGAGGGGAACAATGCAAAGAAGAGAGAGGGAGGAAGATGGGAGGGAGAGGGAGCCGGTCAGAGGTGACGCTCTGGGTTCAAGAGCCCAGCGCTGGGCAGCAGAGCTGGAGTCCAGAGTTCTGGACCCTGCACACCCCCACGGGGGAGGGCCTGGGGCGGGGCTGGACCCGCCCTGCTCAGGGACAGGCAGGTGCACAGGAAGGGCTGCAGCTTGAAGGCAGTGATGCCTCGTGTGGAGTTCATGACTTTTCTCCTCCGACTGTGGGCAGCAGGGGGGAACTTGAGATCCACAGCCATGGCACCTCTTCCTCTGGTCCCCTTCGGGTCCTTCTTCGCAGATGGCTAGGGACCAGGACTGCCTTGTGACATCTGTGAAACTGGCCCCTGGGCCCGGCTGCCCCCAAGTCCCGGGGGGATGAGGCTCCCTCCCAAGCTGGAAGGCAGCACCACACACGTAGGGGTGCCCCTGCCGCCCAGGGCTTTGCAATTGAAGGCTCAGCTCCCTCAGAGGAGCTGGGACAAAGGCATATTATGTAGCACTCCAGGTCTGTCTCAGCGTGTGAACCTGCCGACCCCGCCTGCCCCTGCCCACAGCCCACGGAGGGCTGGACCTGCCCTGCTCGCCTGTTCCCACAGCGCGAGGTCAGCCCGGGCGATCTTCCCTGAGGCCTCGGCGCTGGGTGCAGCTGTCTCTGCTCTCCCTGCTGCTGCTGTCCTGGGCCTGGTCTGAGGCAGCTGAGGCAGGAGCGGGTGGGGGAGGAGAAAGGCCTGTCCTGGCAGGGTACACCCGGGCTGCAGTCAGTGGCCAGGTGGAAGCAGTGGGGTCCTTGGCCTTCTTCAGGAAGGGGGTGGGTATTTAACTGGAGGAGGCCCAAGCTGCAGGGCAGTGGACAGTGGGCCACACTCATTCACATGGGCCGTAAGGGTTTGTTGAGAGCTTGTGAAGGGCCAGGCGCAGCACGTGCAGCAGGAAGATAAGCGTCTCTGCACTCCTGGAGCTTGTCTTCCAGGGAGGGTGCCTGGGCCTCATCTGCCCTGGCCTGGCTTTGCAGGGAGACAGTGACCACATGACCTGTTTACTCTTGCAGCATCCCCCACCTTCCTCTTCCCTCCCTCCCTCCTTCCTCTGTAAATACCCATCTATGCACCTCAGGGTGCACCGTGTCCTTTACTGCCCATCAGGATGTCTTGGTGTTGGTTGGAAAAAAAAATGAACCTGGTGACTGGGACTCCTGCATCCCGTGCTTTGTCACCTGTGCTCTTCCAGAGGAGCAAAGCAGGGCTGGGGTGGGCACAGTCTCAGAGAAATTCACAGTCTTGCATCCCTCAGAACCCCAGGGCCTGCGTAGTGTTTTTAGCTTGTCCTCAGTGCCCACCATCCCTGGCTGGGACCTCTCAGGCCCTTGGACTGGCAGGCAGCCAGGCAGCTCCTGAAGGCAGGCCAGCCCCTGTGCACGTACAAAACCACAGAGACTGGGACATGGAGTGGACATGAGAGCCATGGCACAGGGGTGGCCTGGGGGATACACACACACACACACACACACACACACACACACACACACACACAAGTCCAACCTCACAGCCGAAACCTAAACCTAGCTCTGCTGACCCTAAAGCCCATGCTTATTTCAGTTTAGTTTTTCTTCACGTGCACTTTAGCAGCCAGCACCATGGCTTTGAGGACTCAGAGCTTGTGTAGAGATGGAAGGAGCTTGAGCATCACTTTGGCCAGACCCTTGGAGACCTGATGAGGGAGCAGAGCCCAGAGAGGCTGCAGATCACGGTGTCGCAGTGCGCCTTGCTGGCCAGTGAGAATGACTGCTCCACTGCAGCGTCCAGTGCAGGCTTGGCCAGGCTCAGCTCCCTCTGGCCCCTGCCTCATGTAGAGAAGCCAGTGGGGTGGAGACAGTGCCTCAGCTGTCCCCCAGCACGCAGCAGTGGAGACTCACCCAGGCGGGAACAGGGCATCTTGCCTGGGCGAAATCGCAAGGCACATTTGTCAGTTCTGATGGCAAATCGGTTAACGCTTGCAGCTTGTGTTCTGTTCACTAGACCCCAGGATTTGGCAGGAAGGTGCTCCCTAGGCTCTTCCATTCCCACACCCCAGATTCTTAGAGGTGAGGAGTGAAGATCTCTTGAAAGGAACCCTGGCTGGGGAGTCAGTGTGCGCCTCAGCTTTGCCTGGGGTGCATTTCTCATCTGTGAGTAATAGGCTTTCACAACCCGCCTTTTCCATCCATGACAGCGCTGTGCTTTGCAAAGCCCAGTTCCCTTAGAGGAGAAGGGCCCACATGCTCCAGCGTGGCCTCTGGAAGGGTGGCAGAGGAGGGCCCCAGCTGACCACAGGAGGCCGTCCTCTAGCCCGTGCTCCTGTCTAGCGCCTTAAACCAGACCAGGTTTGCTCTCTCTAGCCTATTTCAAAGCAAACAGCTTGCAGGGCCTTTGAAGGTGTCAGACGGAAGCCCAGATGGCAGAATATACTTTAAGTCATAATGTGTTCAGGGGCAGCTGCTGGCCGGTGACCTTGGGACAGAGGGTGACAGGGCTGGTGGAGCTGGCCGGCTGGCTGCAGGGAGCCGACTTATCCCTGTCTTGTGTTCCTGGTGGCTCTGGGCACCTCTCGGCCCCCTGCTGCACCCAGGTGGAGGATCTCTCAAGCCTGTGCGTCAGGTGGGGGACAGCACCTGAGTGCTCCTCGCCAGCGTGGGCTCAGGGCAGGAAGCACATGCTCCGAGTCACACGGGGCCCCCGTGCCGGAGCCAGGACAGGAACTTCTGCCAAGGTCCTTCTGCCCTCCTTAGGGCCGGGTGCCAGCAAGACCCAGAAAGTCTTGCTTGTGGCGAGCCCCCTGTGAACATAATGTGCCCCTACTTGTCTGCAGTCCTTACCCTTGCACGGCAGGCTGACTGTGGGTTAAGCTGCCCTCGCTGACCTTGAATAGTTCTGCTTTTTGAGAATCTCTGCCAACGCAGGGCAGGGCAGTGGCCGAGTGACAAGGTGTGTTTAGGGTGAGGACACAGACACTCACTTCTAATCTGCTCTCTGGAAGGTGATAAACAGTCTGTCCCAGGCCTCAGATGGAACATTTTCTAGCGCCTTACATTTTGGGGGTAAGTGACAGTTTTGCAAATTGCGGGTAAAGAACTTAAATGTCTAATTAAACCCTGAAGATGTACAGGAGTTTGAAACGAGTGATTGACGCTCACGGAGGTGCGGCTCCCTGACGGAGGCCGCTTGACAGGGACTGCGAAGCCCGAGCGGCAGCTGATGTCTTGTTGTGATCCGCAGTGTCATTTTTTCATTACTGATTAAAATTAAAAATCTGCTTGGCAAATCCATTGTAAAAATTCCCTTCATGAGCACCGACGGGTACAAATTATTTTGTCAATCGCCTGGCAATCACATCGGGCTGGAGACGATTCTAGCCCGCACTCCCCCCTCCCCCCGCTCACGCCACTGACTTTTCACAACAAAGTTCTAAAATGCGTAGGTAGTGGCTTTGGCAGTGCTTGAAAAAAAATTAAGGCTTCATCTCTGCTTTTTAATGAAACGCTCTGTTTGCGTGCAGCCCCCTCCCCGCACCGAGAACGGAGGGGAAGGTCGGTCTGTGCTCTGTAATTGTCTAATGCTGTGTAATGACAGGTGGATAATAGTAATAAAAGCTTTTATTAGGATAAAAATCTGTTTTGAGAATGGAAGCGTAAATTGTCTAAAACGGCAAGACGGAGAAGGAGCCTTGTAACCTGCAAACCAAGTGGAAAATATTTACAGCTCTTCCATGGAGGTGGTTTTTGACTTGGTGCCCACGTGCCATGTGAAGGATGAAGGATGGGGGAGCCTGCGGGTGGCCGGTTCCTCTCTCTGGGCCCCGTGTTTCTGCCAGCAATTGATCGGGTGTCCCAGCAGTCCCTGCATCCTCTCCAGCCCTGCTCACTCTCCAAAGCCTGGGGGACAGCTGCAGCCAGGCGCTTCCAGGGGCCCCGGCTCATCTAATGCAGCCTGAGGGGTAGGGAGGAGAGGGCCCTGGGCTGGAGCCGCAGCTCTGAGTCAGACCCACATCGGCAGGGAGGCATCTTGTGTCCTGGCACTTAACTGCTTCCTGTCTTTCATCCCTAGGAACCTGTGACCAAGAGTCCACGGATTGGCGTCGAGTGGTGCCCCATGTGGTGGGTGCCTGTTACACGGTGGACGCTGAATCTACGAAGATAGTTTTAAAAAATCACAATCAGACATCCAAGAAATTTTGAAAACTTCTGAGAAAATGAAACCACCCTGGGTCCCCAGGTTCTTGTGGCTCTGTATGGCCCCAGTGTGCACCTGGGTACTTTGCCTTACACTTGCAGCCGTGGGGCTGTCTGCTCCCACTGTCACACCCAGTTCTGAGCCCTGAGCCCTGAGCATATTGTCCTACTACGTGGGTCCAATCCCAAGAGGGGACCGAGGCTCTTCCTGTGGTTCTCAGACACACGGATGGAGCCCAGAGGTAGCTCTAGGGTGTTCTCACTCGGTGGCCTAAACTTAATTAAAATATATTTCATTCTGTTTGGAGTTGTTTATTTATAATTTATGCACATTATTTCCTCTCTCCCTTTCATAACAAAAACTTAAAGGTTTCTATTCTTCCAGGAAAAGGCAAAAGTAGAATATATTTTAAGGTACTGGGATTGTAGGGTCATCTTTAATGAGAAACAATATGGATTTTTGCTTTTTATAGAAACTCCTACTTATTAAATGCATTGCACAAATCACAGCATGGAGAAAGAACTTGGGAACAATTTGAAATCAGAAAGCTCAGAATTCTAAACCTACATCTTATCCTTCTCTACCCGAGTCGGAATATTTATATCTCTTCTCAGGGCTGGCGTGTGAGCCTCACAGAGAGAGAATGGGGATGTTATAACATGCAAATGAATCCACATCTTCCTGTACAGCACGGCAGGCGCAGTGCCGTTTGGAATAAGGGCCATGGATATTTGAATGTTTAAAAAAGATTCCTTTAATGATTGGGTGATTTTCTTTTGGAAAATGATTCTATTTTTTATAGGATGATTTTCCCAAACCTATATTTTGTGGATATTTTGCTAATGTGCCAGCCCACAGCTGGAAAGAGAGTCCTCACCTCTTCCATGCTGGGGAGTGAGAGCACACAGTGGAGTAGTTGCTGAGAGCTCTGCTCCCAGATGCCCTCGGGGAGCCCAGCTCCCTGCTCCCCAGTGCAGGACCGTTGTGGAGCAGTGTGTGCCATTAGTGTCCCTTTGGATGTCCATCCAAAGGTCTGCACCGTGCAGACCTAGCACTGTGAAACCAAGTTCACTTAAATGAATGCCTCCCTCTAGCACTCACCGAGGACCTCTTGTTATGTGCAGACAGTGGCTGTCCAGGAGTGAAGCTGCTGTCGCTTTTGCCTTAGAAACACCCAACTTGATCAGAGACATACACAAAGGTAGAGAAAAGGACGGGATGAGGACTGGGTCCACCTTGTTGTAGAGTCTATCAGTAAACAGGCTGCAATTCCAGGTGAGGTGTGCAGCATGCCCGAGGGCCAGGAGGGGGGAGCTGTCTCACTGCCGCCCTGCACCAGTGACAGGCATTACCAATCAACTACAGTGGCCTCCTATCCACCTGAGTCAGAGGTCGTTATCCTCATCCATTTCATGGGCAAGGGGATTGAATCCCGGTGTCAGTGTGGTCCTGGTCATTGGAAAAGGCCTGAGGAAGAAGTCAGGAGGCTGATTTGCTGTGAACCCTCTGGGCCAGGCTCTACTAAATGAAGGATGGCAGATACTCTTTCGAGTTGCTCCAGCTCTGACACGATAGCGCTAAGCTGTCTTGTGCTTAAGTCAGCAGCCACAGGCTGAGAACCTACTGTGTGCTGGGCAGACATCAGCTGTGTCTGGTGGGAGGAGATGGACATTTTCCCACCTGTCCTAGCAGCAGCCCACCCATGGAAGAATGCAACAGTTTTGGTAAAGGATTCCAGGAGATTAGCCAAGGAAAAAAAAATCAGCCCTGAGGAAGGAGGGGAAGGCTTTGGTGAGCAGCTAGAAGCCATCTGGCCCTCCATGGTCGAAGGAGCTCAGAAAGCAGAGGTCTGACGTGCCTTGGGGGCAGGGGCTGCAGCTCCGCCCCGTGCCTCCACTTCTCCATCTGCAGGGCAGGCCCCTGAGCAGTGACCTTTCATCCGTAGGCCGCAAGCAGCAGGAAGCTGCCTTGTCAACCTGTGTGCATTATTCAGATGCCTGCTATTCCTGTCATTAGTCCATTCATTAGTTCATTGGAGAAATAGTTGTTGAGCACCCAGATGTGCCAGGGCTCAATCAGACCCTGGGATAAAGAGGACAATAGGAGGTGACATCTCTCCTTTCAGATGTCACTGGCATCAGATGTCACTGGACTTCCTGGCACATGAGTGAGTGTTTATCTGGAAGTTGGAGGGGGAGTCTGGGGGACAAATGAAGAAGACGGCATCGCAGTTTCTGGGGTCTGCCCTAGGGGGCAGCTCTGCTATCCAGAGGTCCTCTGGCCCAAGCTTGCTATTGTACAGGGAGAGACAGAATCAGGCTGTGTGGTCCAGACAAGAAGCATAGGGGACCTGGGGAGTGTGGATGGCTCTGTGCAGCGAGCTGAGGTCTGAGTCCCGCTGGCACAGAGGACCTCAAAGCACAGCCCATGAAGGTGTCTGAGCTCCTTCAGGGGAGCTCCTGTGCCCACTTCACTGCAGTGCTGGAGCGGAACACTGCCTGGGCAGACGCGTGCCCCCCTCACATAGCAGTGAGAGGCAGAGAGCCCATAGCTCTGGAGTCCTCTTGGAAGGCGCCCATCCTGGCTCCTCCTCTTGCCTGCTGCCTGGGCCTCTGTGGGACAAGGGAGGATAGTCAAGCTTAGGGGCATGGGTGTGGAGCCAGACTGGCCTTGGCCAAGTTCTGGCGTTGCCACTTCCTGTTCCTCCCCGTGGTCACCTGACTCATGATGGGCAGCACGAATGAGCAGGAGAATCGGAGAGGGTGAGCATGGCTACACGGGACCGAGCCTGTGGTGGTCCTGCCACCTAGGCAGCTGCCCCAGCAGGGCCTCCCGCTGTCCAGGAGAGGCCCTGTGCCATTTCATAATCCACCCCCAAAGCTGACATCGTCAGGCCTGAGCACATGGTGTCCTGAAACGCCCTCTCTGCCTCTGTTGAGGCTGATACATACTGTCGTGGGCGATGTTCCCACCATCAGACAGTTGGTGGAATCATAAAAAGTCCATTCCCGCCCTGCTTAATATATTTTCATGTCTTTTCCTTGACAGGCCTGGGTGTGTCAGACGGGGCCGGGGGAGTCCCAGGTCTTGGGCCCCACGCTTGGTTTGCTTGAGAATGGAATGTGGCTGAAGACTGTCCAGGCCACTGAGGTGATTCTTCTGGCATAAAATAAAAGATAAGTCAAGGTCAAGAGTGAGATCAAGGTCTTGCCCGCGGCATGGCCATTCACTTCTTTCTTCTACCTCTGAAGCTACAGGGGCACTGAGCAGTAGTGTTCTTGGGTGTCTCATGCTTCTGCCCATGTGCTTGTGGTTGATCTTGACAAGCCTCAGTGTTTATGAGGAGGAATAGTAAAAATTCCCACCCAGGCAGTTAAAGGATTAAATGGTACGGCACGTGGGAGCAGCTGTGCATGGTGCCCACTCATGGGAAGCACCCGGGAGTGTTGTCACAGGACAGTTTAGGGTCACAGGTTGGCAGATGCATGTGGACTCCTGGTCTATGGCACGATCGTTCTGTGCCTCGTCTAAAACAACTGCACTAACTTGAGGGAAGATTGCTGCTTGTCACTTGCATCTTATAGACAAGAAAACCAGGGCTTAGGGAGGAGCCTGCCGAGCACATGGAGCCCAGGGAACTGGCTATGCTTGCCGGGGTCCTGTCCCTAGGCCACCCCTCTGAGCCCAGGCTGGTGGGGGCCTGGAGCAGCCAAGGCAGCAGCATCACACAGAAGCTGGGGCTGCCTAGCAGGAGCTTTGGGTTTCTGGATGCCCAGGCGGGTCATCGGAGGTTGTGTGTCAGCCAGCCTCACCACAGCTTTACTGACGGCTGCTTAAGGGCCCACCCTCTGGACCAAGCAAGCAAGTTGGCTCCTGCTGGCTGGACAAATATGTGCGGCCTTCAGACCTCAAAGGTGTCTTGGCAGCTGTGGCTTTTCTGGCGATGCAAGCTGTTGATCTTTTCTCTCCCCAAGCCAAGTGGCTGCTACTCAAGTGTACCAGCTACAACCTGCTGCAGCCACTCCTGCTATGAGCGGCTGTGGTCTGCGTGGTGGTCCAGTGGTGGACAGCATCCCAGGTGCAGGCCTGCCTCTCCCCTGAGTTTGCATGGCCTTTTGCCTGTCCCCCCAGGCACCAGCCAGAAGCACACCAAGGCTTTCTGCGTGGAGCCCTGCTACTTGCTGGGTTGGCAGACCACCTTGGAGTTCATCTGGGTCTGTTCAGTGTGGCTTGTTTTCTGTCTCTGCGTGTTTCCAAACACTGCTTGGGGACCAGTTCCCGCAGAGTTTCCTACAAATGTAAAGGTACACATAGAAGGGCTGGCCTTGGAGACCCCAGGGGTCCTGCCCTGCTGCTGTCTGGGCAGTCCTGCTCTTCCCACCAAAATGGAGGCTCTAGACTGGGACGCAGCAGGTGCCCAAGGTGCCTAGGGATGGACTAGGGGTGTCTGGCTGGGGATCAGTGCTGGGAAGACTTGGTCTCGACTGAGCTGTGTTTTAGCTCATCTAGTGCTGTTCTGTGGGTGTGTCCAGACGTCAGCGCAGGATCCTGTGCTCAACAGCCGCCAAACCAGGAATGTGGGCCCTCTTATTGCCCAAGCGATGCGCTCCTTAAGGGCAGGGTCCCGTCTTTCCGCCTCTGCTCCCCAGGCCTGCTGCTTGGTGTAGGCCTGGAGTAATACTGTATTTGCTGAGTTGATGTGGAGCCTCTGCCATCAGGTGAAGGACGCTTCTCCCCTAAGCTCTGCTTCCCATCCCAGCACCTATGCTTGTGAAGAAAGGAAAGGACCTTGCAGGTGCTTGGTATGTACGAAAGCGTTCAGTTCCAGCTTCATGTTTTTGTACTTGGAATCAAACTCAGGACCCTGCTATTGTTAGACAGGGTGTTTGTGTCACAGAAGGAGGGGAAAAAGAAACGTGTGTGCTATGTGCAAGACAGCTTGGATAACTGTACTGCTTACTTCTGTGGATCTGTTGAAAGCAGCAGTTAATGCTTAAATTTCTTTCTCTGTCTTTAAACTTTTTGTAATTTTTTGACAAGTTTTTCATGCTCATATCTGGTAATCTGAACAACTAATTTGAAGAAAACAATATGCAACATGACAGCCATTGTTGAGTTCCTATCATTTTGTTTAGCGTGAACTTATATCATTGCTCATTTTGTTTTATAATTTTTTATTGTCTTAAAAAATAAAATAAATGCAAAAAAAAAAAAGCACTTTCTAAGAGTCCCCATCAGGGTCAGAGCGATAGGCCCCAGGTGAACATGGGGTGCACATTTCTGTGGATGTTCAGACTGTGCACAGAGCTGGAGACGTCAGGGTCTGTGGGTGCGTGAATCAGTCAGGGCAGGCGGGGTCATGCTGCAGCAACAGGTAATCCTAGCATCCCAGTGACTTAGCCCAATGGAGATTATTTCTTATAATCTTATGATTATAATTTCTCACAATTATTTCTTATTACACTCATCCAGCATGTCCAGTTAGCACCAGCGAGCTCAGATCCATGCGGTGAATCAGGCTGACAGCCGCCAGCTGGAATGTCTCAGTGGCCATAGCAGGCTGGGTTGTGGTCTCGGTGCTGAAGGCTGTAGGGGAAGTGGCACAATCGCTTCTGCTTATATCTCATTGGCTACGAGAAGTTCCATGGCCACAGCTGACTGCAGGGGCCCAGAAAGTGAGCCCTGCTACGTCCGCAGCGTCCTAGAGTATTGGTGTGTCCGGCACTGAGGACCGTGCCAGCCTCTGTCTGAGTCTTGGTGTTGGAAGGAGTGGGGAAAGAATGTAATATGCATTCAGCAAGCTACCAGGAGGAGCAAGTCAGATAAGCTGTTTCAAGATACTGAGTTCAGTGCTCCTTTCCTTTAGGTTATCTGTGAATAAATGAATGAATGAAAGAATGAGTGAGTGAGTGAATCAGTGAATGAATACTGAGTGGTGAGGAAAAAAAATTGGGCTTGGGTCTGGCTGTGCCTGTGTAGCACATAAGAGAAGTACCAGTCAATGGGAGTGAGGATTGAGTGTGCACATCAAGGGGGTGTGGGGCCCTGAGTGCAGAATGGCTCCACGCCACCCTCCTCTGCGCCAAAACCCTGTTCTGTGTACCTTATAGCTCCTCCCATGAAGCAGTGACATTGTGTCTTCATCCTTTGCCTAGGGATGGCCAGGGACTTGCTGACTCTGGCCAGGTGAGGGCAGAGGAACTGCTGCTGGGTCAGTTCTGTATCTGGATCTCAGGCGATCTCATGTGTCAGTGCCACCACTGTAAGATCGTGGCCTGCAGAGCCTGCTGCAAAGAACCTGTGTGGAGCACACTGGGGTCACAGCAGCTGAGCCACAGGACACCAGTCAGCCCAGACAGACTCCCCACTGAGGGTGGGCAGGGAGCCAGTCCAGCTGAGAAGAGCTGACTCTGACCCAGCCTGGCAGTACTGTCCGTATATCTCAGAGAGAGACAGAATGGCCATTTGTTAAAGTTTGGGATGGTTTTGTTACACAGCATTACTGGGCATTAGGTGACTAACACAGCAGATCAATACTGTCAGGAGAATGCAGACAATTTGCTGAGGCTGGAAGGCCAGGTCAGGCTGCACTGACCAAGCACAGACAGAGCTGAGGCCTGGTGTCCATGAGGAGACCAGGAAAGTCACGGTTGCTTCAGAAACCGCGAGGGGCCAGAGTAGGGAGCAGCAGCGGGAGCGACGGGCGACTCCCGATCCTCTGTGTAAGGCAGCTCACGTCTGTAGAACTCAGCCTCCCAGCTCCTAAGAGAAGTAGGAATGATGCTGCCTTCTGCAACACGACCACCTGGGATGGACCTTGGGGACACTGCCTCCTCCGGCCCCAAGGAAGAGCAGCGGGTGTCACAGCCAAAAGGCCTCAGACAAGTTGTCTCGTCCCTCCTGTCCTTTCATAATTGGGGAGCAGAGCCCTGAAGAGGAAACGTGGTGGCAGCAGGGCCAGGCAGCACCAGGCAGGCACAGAACGGTGTGCACTTCCTGCCTTTCTTCCAGTGTGCTCCCCTGTGGCATGGGGTGACTCTTAGAGCCTCTGGGGTTGGATGAGCAGGTTCAAGAGAAGCCCGGGACAGTCACACAGGACCCAACACAGTGGAGGGACAGGTGCTGTGTAAACGCCTACTGTGTGCCAAAGGCTGCATGTGAACACGGATCACTTTATCTAACTCACTTAGAAACTCTGAGGTAAGTGGTATTATTTTTATTTCATCCATTGCTATACAAGGAGGCCTGAAAAAGTTTATTTTTTAAAATTTTTTATTTTATTTTATTTCAGGTGGCAAAACCAGGCTTTATTTTGGAAAAAACAATTGAATTGGGTTTTGGTGAAGGGCATGGGCAAGAAGGGGTACCCCGGGCAGCAATGTCCCCCCAAGTGAGCCTCAGGTGGGTCTCTTGCTCCCAGTGCTCCCTTGTACAGCTGTCTCCCCACGGGCTCTGGGGCAGCCTCGGGAGAGCTGCGGGCTGGAGAGGCTGCTGTGGCCCATTCACTCGGGCAGGACATCAGAGCTCTCAGACACTAGCTTACCATCACGGGTCTCAATCTTCTTTCCAGCCACAGCAGACCTGGTGCGGGTGAGGCCAGGGCTTTGGAGGCTCCTGGAGCCAGGGCTTGTGAGGCCCCCCTAGGGTGAGCTCACCATTCCTGCATAGCCACTGGTGGTCTTTGTGTAGACGCTCAAGTTCTGCAGCCCAGCCTCCAGCCTGTTCTCCTCGCCCTCCAGCAGCTTGCGGTAGGTGGCGATCTCGATGTCCAGGGCCAGCTTGACGTTCATGAGCTCCTGGTACTCGCGCAGCTGCCGGGCCATGTCCTGCTTGGCCTTCTGCAGGGCAGCCTCCAGCTGGGCCAGCGTGTCATTGGCATCCTTAATGGCCATCTCCCCACGCTGCTCAGCATCAGCGATGGCAGCCTCCAGGGATGCTCTCTGGCCTTTGAGGGCCTCAATCTCCGCCTACAGGTGGCTGCAGTTCATCTCAGAGATCTCGGACTTCGTGCGGCGGAGGTCATCCCCGTGCTTCCCAGCCAGAGTCTGCAACTCCTCATACTTGATCTGGTACATGCTCTTGGCCTCGGTTGGCAGCAGTTGGCGACCTCCTCGTCCTGGGCCTTGACCTCAGCGATGATGCCTTCCAGGTCCAGAGAGCGGCTATTGTCCATGAACAGCACCACAGATGTGTCCGAGATCTGAGACTGCAGCTCACGTATCTCCTCTTCATGCAGCTGCCTGAGGAAGTTGATCTCGTCAGTCAGCCCTTCCAGGCGTGACTCGAGCTCCACCTTGTTCATGTAAGCTTCATCCACAACCTTCTTGATGAGGACAAATTCACTCTCCATCTCTGTATGCTTGTTGGTCTCATCTTCATACTTGTTCTTGAAGTCCTCCACCAGCCCCTGCATGTTGCCAAGCTCCGCCTCCAGCTTCATTTTCTCCTGACCCTGTGAGTCCAGCTGCTGCCGGAGGTTGCTGATATAGCTTTCGAACATGTTGTCCATGTTACTTCGGGATGTCTTCTGCTGCTGCAGGAGGCTCCACTTGGTCTTCAGCATCTTATTCTGCTGCTCCAGAAACCGAACCTTGTCGATGAAGGAGGCGAACTTATTGTTCAGGTTCTTGATCTGCTCCTTCTCCTGAATACGCACAGCCTGGATGTTGGGGTACACCTCCAGATTCAGGGGTTCAGCAGGCTCTGGTTCACCTGGACGGCCATGCTGCTCCCCACACCACCAGCCCTGCCTAAGCCACCCGGCCCCAGGCCACCCCAGAAGCTGTGCTTCTTCTGAACATTTGGGGGAAGCTGGAGGAGCTGATTTGGGAAGCAGGCCCGCTGGTGTAGGAGAGGCTGCTGAAGGCTTGGGGGCCAGAGGTGGACACCTTGTAGGACTTCTGGGTCCCCCTTATGCACATGGTGGAGGCTGGAGACGAGTTAGGTGAAATGAAGATAGAGACTGGAGAAGGAGGCTGGCAGCTGCTTCTGGACGGTGGGCTGAAATAGTTTAAATAATACTTGTTTCCAGAGCTTTCCAGCTCCAAGGCTTTCCTTGACTTCAAAATCCATCCTCTCTCTGTCCCGATGTGCTGCCTGTATACCCCAGCTCCTTTTGGATGGAGCTGTTGGCCTTCTGTGGTCACAAGCGATGTCAGGTATAGCAGATATTTATTACATTTGACTATCAGCTCTGAGCTTTATTTCCTGCTTGGAGAACTTGTGATTTGAACCCTTCTTGTCTCCTTGGGCTCAGCCTGATCAAGTGGACAGCCAGACAGAAGATGGCAGTGACCCCAAGCTCCAGAAGGTCCTGGGCATCCCACGGGATGGGAAGTGGATACAGCTCATGGAGCAACACAGCCTGCTCCCTCGTTGCCCTACTTTGGGAAGTCAGTGCTTGTAGTTTAGGGTAAAAGGAGACCAAGGGTGTCGCACTTGGGGATAAGCTAGGGGCCGGTGATGGGGCTGGGCATCAAGCTGCCCCAAGCTCCGAGGGCCAGAACTGTGAGCTCAGCTGAGTTCTGGTTAACCCAGCAGGGCTCGGCTCAGCACAGCTGGACCTAATGCAACCGAACCCAACTCAGGCGACTCGGCTCACTCACTCCAGCTCAGCGTGGCTTAGGTCAGCTTCGTGCCCAGCCTCTCTCGAACATGGCCCCTGTTCTACCCGATTCAATGCAGCTCAGCAGATTCAGTTCTACCCCACTGACCTGAGGGAGCTACACTGGGCAGCTCTATCCCACAACTGCGCAGGTATTCATTGACCACCAAGGAAGAATGGAGATGCTAAGGTTGATAAAACTTGACATGATTTAATTTTATTTTTACAAAAACCCTGGGACATAGTAGGGTGGGGATGGTGATTCCCACTTACAAGTAAGGGCATGGAGGATAGAGGACACCAGCCCAGGCGCGGGTGGGGTAGTTGAGTTGGAAACTGAACTTCATGGAAAGACTTACTTCTTCGTCTTGTTGATGGCCTTGGACCTGCGGCTGGCATTCAGCAGCTGTGCTGGGGCTCACAGCATCTTCTTACAGCACACATGTCCCCAGAGCAGAGGACAGATAGGAGGCAGTTGAGACAGGAAGATGGTTAGAAAGGAAGGAGACTGTGGGAAAAGGCAGTGTCCTGTACCCCGGACTAGGGAGAGAGAGGCAGGGTGGGCAAGCCTGCCTTCAAGCTCTTCTGATCACTGAAGCCCATCAAGAGGGCATTTAATTTAGTTAGAAGATTATGGCTCCATTTTTCTCTTTCCTTTCTAGAACTTCTAATTCCGTACCTGGAAAGTGACAACCATAATGTGATTCCTTTAATGATGGTTAAAATTCAGATGGGAGGCAAATGCTTGCAAGAAATCTCTTTTAGACTCAAACATGTGGAGAACATTGCAATCACACCCACTGCCTAGAATAAACAAATATTAGTGTTTCACTAATCTGGCTTTAAGATTCTGCCTGGGAGACAAAACCTTTGTCTAGACATTGAGGCTCTGCTTGAATCCCTCCCTAGCCTTACTCCTCTCACTCGTGCTGAAGGCGCCCGCACTCTGGAGTTAGATGTCCCTTTGCTGTTTTTTTGTTAAGAATAAGCATGTCCCCAAGACAGGAAATGGTATTAGTTGTGCATCCTGATCCTGTGTGTGCTCTGCATTGTTCTACAACTCGGATAGACTAATAGACGAGTTTAAGCCATTTACATTTATTGTGGTTCTAGAATTTATCTATTTTTTTTATTGTCTGCATTAAGTCACTGCTTGGTAACCATGGGAGATTGATTCTAGGACTCCTGTGGGTGCCAAAACAGGCGAATGTTCAAGTTTTCTTTTACATCAAAAGCTGTAGCATCTGTATATATCGTACTCAACTCCTCCTGAATACTTTGTCACCTCTAGCTTATGCACAATGCTCGATTCAGTGTAAATACTGTACAAATGGTTGCCACACTCTATTGCTTAGGGAATGCACACTCTGCATGGTTTTCAAATGTCTGTCTTGGAGCTTAGAGTGTCTGCTCCAGAGCGTGTCTATTCTTTGGTTTAAGCCGCTTATATTTAATTTCTCTGTTTTGTTGCTGTGATGTGCACTTCTGGAATCTCTAGTGGGTTCTCAGATAATCCCCCCTCTTTCACACACAGTTGTGCTCTTGTGTACATGTATTGCTTAGTATTTTTTGTCTGTCTTTGACAATTTTAAATTTGTTTATTTAAAAACTTCTTTCAAATCTCTCCCTCATTTCCAGCGCTTGAGGTGAGTTTCTCTCACTTCCGGTCTTCTGGTCGCAAGCAGCCTCGGACGGGCTCCTGACTGCGAGCACACGGTGGGAGGGCTTTCCGCAGAGGCCCCTACGGGGGTTAGCAGGCGTCCTTCCGCAGAGCTTCGCGTTTGCCTCGGCTGGAGCCAATTGCTTCTCGCGTTTGCCCGTTTTACAGGAACGTTCCAGCCTCTGGTGTTGTGCAGGATGGTGGCGATCCCCGCAGCCTCTCTCGTGTCTGAAGTCTGTGGCCTCTTCTGGTTGCCAGGGACTGGAATCCAGTCCCACTGTGTGGAGAGCTGTTTGTCTTCGGTGCTTCCTATCTTCTGCGGTTGGAGTTTTATCTTCATTTTGAGCTCCTGGGGATTTTGCTTTCCTCGTTTTGGAGTTTGGCTTTGCATTTCTGAAGCTGGTTATGTCTTAGTTACCTTTCTCATTGATGAGACAAAACAAGGGAGGAAACATTTATTTAGCTCATGGTTTGTAGAGGTTTCAGTCCATACTAGGTGGGCTCCCTGGCAGGGTGGCTTTTGCAGAGAATGCTTCAAGACCAAGAGAAGATAGCAAAATCAACAGCTAACGTCAATAGTGCCTTTCTGTCCCTTCCATACTCTGTCCAGCTCCCGAGATTAGGGTGGTCCAATCTCATGAGCGAAGTGATCCCACATTCTTAATCCCAGCATCACACGCTCTAGATCGAGCCATCTCTGAAAAAGCCCCACAATCGCCTGAGGCTCTGGAAGGGGAGGGGGCTAGTTAGACACAAACTGTAAGAGGTCGTCAGATTCCCCCCAACACCCGTTTTACCTTGGATGGGGGCTGGATGGGGGGACAGTCTTTCCGGGAAGCTCAGCCTGCCCTATTGCCTGGACACTGGAGAATCCGAGTGGTCATTGGGGAGGTTTTCACGTCAAAGTGGAAGATGTGGAAGTGAACGAAGATGGAGGCTATGAGAGGGCCACAAGCGTCAGAGCGCTCTGTCAATGGCAGGCGTGAGCTGCTTCTCTTCTGCTCCTAACTGAGGAATTTTAAAAATACTTTCTAGATACTGAAATCAGTGGGAGGCTGCCTGCACCTGCTCTGTCTGCTTGCCGAGCTCCTGCACAGCGATGCTGCGTATCTCGTTCACTCACTGCTGTGACCTCCGTCTGGCCAAATCCAGCAGGCAACTCTGTGGTCTGGTGCTGTGGGTTCAGCTGTCTGGTGCCTCCCTGCCTTGATGTTCCTGTCCCCACGCCGCTTTGTCCAGCTTTGAGTGGCCCTGGTTTTCTTTTCTTCTGCAGGAGCCTTGAGCTTTAAGCCATTCCTCTAAATTAGTAACCTTGCTCCTGCTTGCAGCTTCCCCGGGCATCCAGTGTCTCTGGATGGAGAAGCTCTCGCAGCTGCTGTCCTTGTATCCTGCCTTTCATGTCTTCTTCCCCATCTAGAAAGTGGAGTCACAGTACAAGTCTGATCCTACGATTCCACATCTTAAACCTGACCGGCAGGTTCCTGCTGGGCTAGACTAAAAAAGCTCAATAAAATTTTTAGAGAAGTACTTTTTTTTTTTTTTTTTTTTTTTGCGGAACCAGGGATTGAACTCAGGTCCTTGCACTTGCCAGGGAAGCACTTATTCCACTGAGCCATCTCCCTGGCCGCTCAATAAAATTTTTAAAAAAATTTATTTGACACAGGGTCTAACTACGCAGCTTGAGCATAATGATCACTCTGAGTCAGCCTCCCTAGTACTCAGATTAGGCACGTGCCACCTGCCCGATTTCGGTGGCCGGCACGGCACACCCAGGGCTCCAGGGTCACCAGGGCCTATGGCATTAGGGATAGAACTTGGGTCTTTGAAAATGCCAGGCAGGTAGTGAGAGCACAGAGCTATTTCCCCAGCCCACCCAATACAGTGTTTTATCTTAACCTTCAAGGTATCACTGGGTCTGGACCATGCATCCCTCTGTGGCTTTACCTCTTTTGCATCCAGGTAGTTCACAGGCTCTGGCCTGAATTTCACATTCTGTACCCTGGGGCCTTTGCACTTGCTAATGTTTCCTGTGCTGCTGCTTTTCTCTTAGCTGAGCATCTGTGGTTGTGGCTTCGCCACCATCCAGCTCCTTGAGAGCACCTTTCCTGCTTGTCCCCTGCTTGGCAGGCACAGCCTGTCCCTGCAGCTCATCACGCCATCACCCACTTCTCTCTTCAGCCTCCTGCCATCGAATGCAAACTTCTTTAGTTTTCGATCTTCTCCCCCCACCCGGGACCTCCTCGTTCACTGGGTTTCTCAGCACTGGGAGTTATGCCAGGAGCTGAGGGGAGCTCTGCATGTTTTCTCTCCTTCGGGGAATGGTGCGCGGAGGCTACGCTGTGCTGCGCCATCCCCTTCGTTTCTCAGCAGCCCTGCAAGGTAGACAGTCTCGTGCCCATTTCAGAGACGATGGCAGAGAGGTCCCTGGGTCCCACGGCCAGGAGAGGCAGAGCCAGCCAAAGTGCCTCCGGCCTGGAACCACGGTCTGGGCTCCTTTCCTGAGAGTGGACTTGGGATCCGGGTGCGGATGGCAAGACATAAACAGTTGCCAAGTGGAGACGACTCTTTTGTTTTAGAACAAGGCCCTCCCTTGAAGCCAACAGAGGCTGTCCAGCCCCGGATGGCAAGCTTCCTGGCAAGTGCCCGCACAACGGTTGGCACTGCACAGAGGCATTTTCTTAATCAACTCTGTTTTGGAGTTTTCTGAACCATAAAAAGACTAGTGTGAAACCACAGAACTTCTATTTTTTTGTACTCTTAAAACTAAAGGAGAAAAAGAAAAAGTGGAGGGGGCTGGATCATTGGAACCATGTTGTGTAGGCGCTTGCTCCTCTCCCAGCCTGTGGCAGCTGGTGCCAAGCTACAACTCGCCACACATTTTTACGGGCCAAGCCATTAACCTTTGGGAACAGCTGCCTGCAGTGGAATTACTGACGGGGCTCAGCTTTCTGGGCAAGAGTAGGCATCACCGTGAAGCCGTCAGAGGTGCACATTTCCACCTGGCTCTGGAGTCAGGCTGCCCTTTGGCTGCCCACAACTCACTCGTACCTCAGCGAGTTTCCTTGTTTGTTAATTCCCTTGGACATTTGGGGAGTTAGCACCGGCACTGCATCAGGTCCCAGACAGCCCTGCTCAGGAGGAGCATGCGCTGTGCCCCCTACAGTGCCCAGAAGTAGTGTGCTTCTCTGGTAGACCAGAGTGTAAATCAATCCTGGCTTCAGTCTCCAGCATTAATTCTGTGTGAGCCTGGGGCAGGGGCTTATCTGGTGCATCCCCAATTTCAAATCCCTCATCTGCACAGAGCAGCGTCTCTCATCTCTCTTTGAAGGTCTGCCATGAGGATTCAATGGTGATGCACAGGAGAGCATCTGACCTGATAGTGGGGAACGCGGGCCAGATAGCTGGTGGGACCTGAGTTCAAATCCCAGCTCCAGTCCCTACTGGCCACACAGTCTAGGTCTCAGTTTTCCCATCTGCCCATTGGGTTGCGAGGGCTTTAAATGAGATAACTCATGAAGGCTTTCGTGTGGAGCCTGGCTCACGTTCTTAATGAAAATACAACATATTTATCTTGTTTGTAATAACCAATCCCCAGGATAGAGCATAGTGTTACTCAGGTCCTAAATGAGGACCATCAATTTTATGAATGTGTTCTCCAGCCATCTGGCTAACCTAGGAAGTTTTCTGGGCTAGTGATTATGGTGAGGTCTCTCTCTCTCTCTCCTCTCTGTTTCAGTTAAACTTAGAGAAATTGGGGGGGGGAATCCTTTGTTTGGTAGAGAACATATTTCAAAGCAAAAGCCACAAGCCAAGAAGATTCAGGCCCTTTTGTTGTGTGTGGAAGAGATGATTATTTTGTAAGGCTTTGGGGCACTTAAACTCTGTCCAGAAATTCTTTGGGTAAATAATAATAATAGAAAATATCCTTTGGAAATAATAGAGAGGATTTAAGCAAATGCCTTTCTTTCGGGGATCTCAAAGGCTTCTGCATAATTTTAGGGCTTTAGTGATTTTCTTAAAAGGGTCTGACTTTCTTCCCAGCAGCCAGAGCTCTGCTCGCAGGAACTGCAGGGCTGGAATGGGTCCTGGGCTGGCTTCGTCCAGCCTGTCTGTGATGCAGGGGAGGAAACTGAGGTGGAGGGACAGGGACGTGAGGAGGCTCCTGGTTGGAGGAGAGGGACAAGGCTTCCTGGGGACGCCAGGGGCACCTGGCACTGGGTCTGCTGCTTGCTGCTGTGTGACCTGCAGCATGTGTCCAGCACTCTGGTCTCTCTGCTCTGCAAGGCAACACCTACCCATGACTTGGGTGGGCTTTTGCTAGCATGAAGAGCCCGTGGGCTGTGGTCATGGGTCCCCAGGGTGGCCCGGAGCCATCTGCACAGGGCACGCTTGTCTCTGCACTTCAAGGTGGCACTGTCTTCTCTTTGACCTACTCTCCAAGTAGCCGGTGCTCTTGCATTCTCCCAACAGATCTGGGAGCTGGCTCGAGATCGCAGCCGGGACCAAGTGTGGACTCCCAGCCTTCCTAACGTGGGACTGCTGCAGCCAGTGCACCACTGCTGCCACAGCGCGCGTCCTGCCTGGAACAGACAAGCCCACGACTAGGGGCCGAAACGCAGGGCCATCCCCACTGTCACCTTCGCCCAGGACAAGCCCTGTGGGTTGGTGGGGGAGGGTCCACTGCCACAGACGGTCAGGAAGCCGGAGGGAGGAGATCTGTCCAAGTGAACCCCCTCACAATGCCCCCCGACGTGTGGTGCTGCAAAGCCCAACAGCACTAGCCGAGGAGCAGCGGTCACCCCGCATCCCACCGGGGAGGTGGCCGGGAAGTGGGTGCAGCGGAGGCTCTGAACTAATTTCCGTTTCTGACTTTCAGTGAGACCCGCTTGTTCTGGGCCTCCACTCCCTTCTGCTCTGAAATGCTGGCAGAAGTATTTTCAAGGTTATGGCCATTACGGCAATTTTCTAACTCCTCTTTGAGTATAACCTGTTTCTGCAGAGTGAAGGAGCGGAGCGAGAGGCCTGAACAAGCTAGGCAGCAGCAGAGTCGTGGCGCTCTCCAGATGAGTAATTTGGACCAGTGTGTGCTGCAAGATCCCCGCCGTTGCCAATCGCTTTTCTGGTTCCTTTGCCTTCTGGTGTCATCCCTCCCACAGCTGGAGGTCCTTTTGCTGTGGCCACTGGGTCCCTGGAGGTGAGCTTGTGGGGGGTCCTTGTGACAGACAGGTCCCCTGTGTGGAGTGCAGCTGCTTGTAGGGAGGTTCTGTGGCTCTCCTTGCAGCTTCACGATTGTACTTTATTCCAAGAAATGAAACCAAGCCCAGCTGAGTTAGGATCACCCCTGTCCCTGGAGCTGAGCCCCTGTTCTTAGGGGCTCACCCAGGGAGTGTGCATGCCCACCTGTTGTCACTGGACCACGCTGCCATGAGAGCCCCTGTGGCCTTATGCCCAGGTGGTCCTGGGTGTTCCTTGACCTTCTGGGTGGTCCTCTCCCAGCTCCTTGCAGGCGGGCTGAGAGGTCCCAGGCCACTAAGAGCTCCCGCTGTGCTGCTGGGTGGCTCTGTGGGCAGGCTTCTTTGGGTTCCCCTGGGAAGCAAGGCTGAGCTTGCCTCTGTGCTCAGGCAGACGGAGCCCAGCTCTAAAGGGGGCCAGGACTCTGCCGCTCACTGGCTCTGGGCCCCATCCTTCAGTGTGCACTGGCTCTTTCTTCCCCTTAGAGGAGTTGCAGGCATAAACCAGACTCTCCTTCCATCTCAGTGTTCACCCAGGGTGTTTCAGAAAGAGCATGACTGTGGAGTTTCTAGCTCCCACTGTTGCTAAGTACATTAGTAACAAGGAGGGGTATGAAAGCCAACGCTCTGGCCAACCTCACTTGGCATGTATTTATTTATTTATTTTTTAGAGAAGGGTCTACAGGGTGTTCAGGGTCTCACTACTAAATCGGACTCATAATGATCTGCCTGTTTACAGCCTCCCAAGAGCTGGGGTTGCAGGCACATACCACGCTCAGTCTCCTTTAGCTGTCTCAGCACGTCCTGGGGGCAGGGCCTGCATGGCAGGCCGGGAAATCCTTGGCCTCTGCGCCAGCCTGCAGGCGCTTTAATCTGCTGAGCTACTTGGCCGGCCCTTACACTTGGCATTTAGCAGGTGAATTAAAATTTACAGTGGAGTGGATCTGAGGAGTGCCATCTTCATTCTTGGTTCTGAGGTCCAGACTTCCGGTTCGCACCACTTATTTCCTCCAGCGATTCCCCCGCTCCCGGTGCAGTGGGGCCCCTTGGGCCGACCTGTGCACTGGCCCTACTCCGTGTCTCTCTCCTATCCTGCCAGGCCAGCCTGTGCTGCGTGCCCGCGGGAGACAATGGGGAGGAGACACTGCGCCAGCCCTCAGTAGCTCTTCTGTGCTTTCAGCCTGGTTGATGACTTCTACC
Organism: Ctenomys sociabilis; assembly: GCA_004027165.1. Taxonomy (NCBI): domain Eukaryota; kingdom Metazoa; phylum Chordata; class Mammalia; order Rodentia; family Ctenomyidae; genus Ctenomys; species Ctenomys sociabilis. Next base: position 38,840 of record PVKA01009267.1, on the reverse strand, counting down.
AAGCATCTGCCCTGGGCCGCAATGGTGGAGGCAGGAGGAGGAGCAATGGGAACAGATGTGGGAGGGGGCAGTGAGGCTTTGAGCAGCCGAGAGCCCCTGTCCATCCAGCCTGCTGGTCCCGACTGGCCCTGTCTGCCTTCCAGCCCACAGACCTTTCTGACGAGCAGCTGCAGCTGTGTGGATCAGGCCCATGGCGTCTGGGGCCACAGGCCTCGCCATGCTGGGCTTTGGGGTGGTTAAGGGTTCCGGACCCCTATGCTGAAGCCACAGCTGAGGCAGGAGGGTGGCAGGCAGGCTGCAGGGGCTGTGCCTATAGCCTGAGTGTGGGGCCAGGGATGCTGGGGCTGGGGAGGACGGGAAGAGAGGATCCCCAGGTCATTGTTAGGGGCTTTCCTGGCTGGGGCTGGGACTGAATCAGCAGTGCCCCTCCGGGTGCTGTGCTCCTGGGTCCGGAGGCTGTTACAACGGAGAGTGTACCCCTGGCAGCGCAGACCTATGGCACGTGGGCTGTTCGTATCACTGAAAGCTCTGAAAGGCTCGCCATCACTGGCGTAACCTAATAGGTGGAGGAGACGGCTCCAGGGAGGATCAGAGGAGCAGCTCTGGCCCCAGCAAGGTGAGCCGGCCCGCATGCTCTGTCTGCATGGAGTAGGGTAAGGTATTAGGTTGCTCACGGGATCTGGGCGGAGGGATGAGACCCCCACGTCGTCCTGTCCTGCATGCTCGTTTTCATCCTTTCTTTAGTCGATTTTTTTCTTTCATTGTGGAAAAATACACATACCATGAAATTTGTCATGGTGCTCATTTTGAAGTGTGCAGTTCAGGGGCCTTAAGGACGCTGCCCTCTCACTTCGGAACTCTTCCATCTTCCTAACCAGGAGCCCTGCACCCTGAGCTCCTGACTCCACATCCCTCCCACCCCAGCCAACACAAAGGCCACACAAAGGCCACATCCACATGGGGCTTGTTCTTCTGCAACTGGGTTGTTTCGTTGGCTGTTTAAAGAGCACACCTGTGTGTAGTATGTTTCGGGATTTCCTTCTCTTCCCCAGTTAAATTATATCCCCTCTTTGGACAGATGGATGGTCCATCTGCTGGTGGACCCTTGAGTCGCTGTCACCCCACTGCTGTGCAGAAGGCAGTGGTGGACATGGCTCTACAAGTATCTGTCCAGCCCTGCTTTCAGATCTTTTGGGTGTGTGTCCAGGAATGGAATTGCTGGACAGTATGGTACGGAATTCTATTTTTACTTTTTTGGAGCAGTCACCTTACTTGGGAATGCTTTGCTCTCCCCTCCCGAAGCCTGTGGTTCTATTAGCAAATACTTATAAATCAGAAGGGAAAGATAAAGGGAAAAATGCAGAGCTCTACCTCTGGGGGCTGAAATGGCAGTCCTGACAAGAGAAGGAATTTATTTTGATGAGCAAGCCAAGTATGCATAATCCAGGTGCGCAGCAGGAGGCCAAGGGAGGGGCTGGCAAGAACAAGGCGCTTGTGTCCGGATGCCCGGCCGCTGCATGGAGGGCAGCAGCCGGCTTTCCATGGAAGGGAAATTGTCACTTTGGTGGAATTCAGGAGCACTACTTATGTCATTAGGCCCAGCGTATAATTAACTCACTCAAGGCTTGTGTGAAGGGCAGGATCGTTGGGGACAGTGAGCCTTCCACCTGCACCTCCTGGGGAGGGTGAGGGCCGCCAGGCTGTGGCAGCTGACACCTAATTAACAGCAATTGTGCTGTCCCATGCCTCCTCCTCCACAGGGAAGGTAAAGACCACAGCTGGAAACTGGAAGGGGCAGAGGTGGAGACCAGACTGAACAGAGCTCCGAGAGGCTGATGGGAGGTGGGGATGGGGTAGGGTGGGGCACCTGGGGGCCAGGCGGTCTGGGCCCCGGCCCTAGGGTCAACCCTGGTTCTGCTCAGCAGCCACTGGAAGAGTGGCCCACACCCCTTCAAGGGTTAAGCGGCTTGTCAGTGTGGTCAGGTCGGGTAGCAGCAGTCGGGAGTCTCTGACCTTGGTGGCTGCGGTCTGCAGTCCGGCTTCCCAAGCCCTGGGCGGGATTGGCGTCTGACTGTCCCCTCTGGAATGTCTGCACTGCAGTCAGGGCTTGCTCTAAATGAGAACCAGGCGGGCAGGGCTTAGCAGGCCTGGAAGGCTGTGGCCAGCTCCTCATGCGGTCTGGGCAGGGCCGTTTGGCACGACTCCTGGGGAGGACACACGCTCCCGCCAACCTGGGAGGCTGGAGGCCCTGCCAACCACTTCAGGCCAGTGCCTGCCCGAGGGAGGGCAGGGCTGTGCCTACGCTGGGGGTAGAGCTGCGCCCTGGAGGCAGACAGAGTTCGGGAAGCTTGGTTTGCTCGGGTTGAAGAAGAGCTGCTCGACTCTCCCAGGACAGCCTGGGTTGGAGGCCTCACTCAGCAGCACTCCCAGGCTGCTTTGGGCTGCCAAGGTCTCCGAGGCTCCTTGTGTCCGGGCTTTTGTCCTGGAGGCACTGAGTCCAGAGGGCATCCAGAAGTTACCAGGGTAGCATGCTCCCCAAGCAAGTGCTTTCCCTAATGCTCACTTCTGCCCTTGAAGCCAGGGCACTGCGGGACTCCAGACCCGCTTCCTCTAACCAGTAACAGTGACCCCTGCACATGCCTGGAGCCTCCCAGTTTCTGCACATATCTTCCTCTCCTCCAGTCCTTCTTCAGGGACTGCAGATTGGGGTTATCTCTGAGATGTGGGGTGGCTCCAATGGAGCCCCGCTTCCCTTCTCCCACCTGCAGAAAGGCAGAGAAAATGTCCCTGTTGCATCCTTTTCTTAAAGGCTGATACTCGAAGACCTGGGTGGATGCCTCTGTGTCTTGGAATCAGTTTCTCTTCCGTGGCTTGGTGGGATGTTTGGAAGGTGGCCAGTGTAAGGGGCTGGAAGAACAAGGAGAAGAAGGGCAGTGAGTAGAGGGGCCAGGCAGGTGCCCCTGACACCACACCTGCTGCGTGTTTGGGATTTGGCTCCACATGAAGGGCCGAGCTACTTGCCATGATCATTGCTAAGGGAGAGTGGGGCTTCCAGGCCCTGAGCAGTGTCCCAGGACCAGAGATGGACCCTCAGGGATCCCCAGCTTGGCTCGTCAGAGACAATGGTACACAACCCCGTTAGGAAGTCCAGCCCCATGCCTCTTAGGACTCACCTGTGTTGAACCCAGATGGGCTCCTGAGCCCAGCACTGCCACAAGCCCACACAGTCCCCACAGTGCCCAAGGACCTGGAAGCAGCTGTGGCCAAGACCTGTGATGCTGTGACCAGTTTCCAGCTTTCCTTTCTAAATGGGCTGGGATGTGAGCTCTTAATTTTCCCCCAAGGACCAGCTCTCCCCTTCGTCATAAAATTTCCCCAAGCCCCATTCAAAACCATTATTCCTGCTAACAGCTTGGGCTCAGCAAGAGCTGTCATCCACTCCCCTGATGGGTAGCATCTAGCATGAGGCTGACAGTGAGCTGTGCGGATGACGGGTGGCTGGGGAAGGGTCTCCAGCCAGGAGCTGTCCCTGAAATCCAGGTGGCCAAGTGTGCCTGCTCCCTCTTTCTCTAGCGGTGAAATAGGCTGGGAATGACTCTAGGGCTCCGCCCTGCGTGTGGGGTCATTTTCTGTATTTGGGGTCTTCTGAAGTCAAGTGCAGCCAGAGAATACTAAGTGGAAAATGATAGAAATAAACAATCCACAGGCTTTTAGTTGGATCTTGGGGCTCAGGGATGTCCCATGAGCAGCGTGGCGGGCCCTTGTGCAGGTTCATCCCGCTGGAACACTGGGGTCGGTCCTGCGAGTCCGCTGTGGCCAGGACCCGCCCAGTCTTTGCTAACTCCATGCCTACTCTGTTGTCCAGTTGACAACTGTGACACCTTAGCGCTGGTGCTCAGGGGGTGATATTTCACCTGGAAATGACTTCCAGCTTGGGCCAGCCATGCTGCCCATTCAGATATAGCAAAGGGAAGCTAAGGGCTTCTTTATGTGAAAAGGCAAAATGACTGTTCCACTGTTCCTCCTCCTCCCTCTCCACGCCCTCTTCCTCCTTCCTCTTCCCCTCCTCTGTCTTCTTCCTAAAACTTTTCCCCTATCTCTTCTTCTTCTTTCTCTTTTTTTCTCTTCTTAACAATGCTGGGAATGAACCTGATGCCTTCCCACTGACCTATATCTCCACCCCTTTTTTATTTTATATCTGAAGACAGGATCTCACTAAGTCACTTAGTTGCCCAGGCTGGGCTTAAACTTTCGATCCTCCTGCTTCAGCCTCCCAGAGTGCTGGGATTATGGGATTATATTAGTTATTGTTGCTAATCTCTTCCTATACCTAATTTTCAAACTAAACTTTATCATAGGAAGGTGGAGGATTAGTTTTAGTAGACACTGACCTCTGCAGATTCTCAAGTTCTTGATGTAAAACAATGTAGTAACATGTAAGCTCCATGCATAGTCCTGCATTCTTTAAATCCTCTCTACTACAAGGTCTAGTACCCTAAAAATATGATGTGCATAGTGGTCATTCAGTGTGTTTTAGAGAAATATGACAAAAAAGCCTATACACATGCAGTTCAGGCCCAGTTAATTAATTCATTACTTAGTTTCTTTATTTTTTTAGTTTTGGAGATTGGGCCTAATGCTGAGCTCCATCCCCAGCCCTTTTTCAATTTTTTATTTTTGAGACAGGACTTGCTAGTTTGCTGAATTGCTCACACTGAGGTCCCGCTCTGCCTCAGCTTCCCAGAGTGCTGGGATTCCGGGGATGCACCAGATGCAGTTTTTTCTGAATATTTCAATTCATGGTTGGATGAACCCATGGATTTGGAAGGCTGATGGAGCAGAGGATCTGCACTATGCCCTTTGGGGCTCTTGGAATGTGTCCTCATAGACAGAGGGGCTGCTGGACAGAAAAGGAAGAGGCCTGCAAGCGCCAGGTGGCAGGGCGGGAGGTGCATGTGGGAGACCCTGAGTCAGCTTTTGCTTGGTGCGTGACGTGCTTTTCGGAGCTGTCCCTGATGCAGGAGCTCCACACCTGTATTCCATCTTCAGGTGGGTTCCAGTTTCGCCCATGTGCACAAAGTGGGGTGTGCACGTGTGCGTGTGTGTGTGTGTATGTGTGTGTGTGTGTGTGTGTGTGTGTAAGACTACCTTAACTCCCCAGTGCCTAGAAAACACCCTTCACCTGCTGCATTGGTTCCACCAGGCAGTGGGCACCAACCTGTGTCAGAGCTGTGCATCACTCAGCTGGGGATAAGCTAATGGCCGTGAGGAGCGGGGACCTCAGGAAGGGTGAAGTGGCCTGTTGCGGGCTGCCCTGGCACCAGGGAGAAGCCGGTTGGCCTTTGGAGTGATTCAAGATGGATGGGCTGTAGCATCCTTCTCTCTGCTCCGTGGGTGAGGCCTGAGCCCCCTGTTGTCGATTGCCTGCACATTAGCAGGGGCGGCTTGCAACATTCATCCCCCTCTTTCATCAGATGCAAGGTCATTTTCCCAGCTTCCCGAGAGGGAGGTGACATCATGAGGCTTCTTGCTGGGAAGGAGAGGCTGGTATCAAATCTGAGGCAGCTGCTTGCAGGAGAGCAGGAGCTGACTGAGTGGAGATAGGAGCGTGGTCTGGGCCGCAGGGGGCCTGGTGTGCAGGTTCCAAGACCCCGTCACACTAGCCCTGTGGGAAGCCAGGGACTTGGAAGGCACGACCTGGCCTGCACCTGCTGTCAGGCCACCCCCGAGGCTCCACAGAGCCATGCACTGGAATCAGTGAGGTCTGCAGCCAGTAGCTGCCTCCTGCCCATGGAGTCCGGCCTGGCCTGCTGGCGTGTCACTCTGATTCTTGCTCTGGTGTCACCATCCTGCCCTTTTCTACCAGGGTCCTGGGGAGTGTGGAGGTGGCAGACACCCAGAGCAGGTGGCTTGGGTTTGTGTCCCAGTGCTGGTTCTTATTTTCTGTGTGCTCTTGAACAAGTTGCTTCTTTCTGAGTTGAGACCCAGCAGAGGGAAGAGTTTGAAAGTACGTGACGTTGTTTATCAGCACCCCGCTGTTTTGGTACTAGGAATCGAACTCAGGACCTTGTGCTCACCAGGAAGCTGCTTGTGCCACTGAGCTAGTTTCCTGGCTTGTCAGCCTTTTGTTGCCGTGCTTATGTGCAGAAGCAAGTCAGTCTAGAGCAGGATGGATTGATTTTGGTTTTGGAGGCCTCAGTCCATGCTCCTGGGGTGAGGTGGCAGAATTGTGGGAGGGGGCTTTGGGGGACAGCGCCCTCCTCACGGCAGCTGGGAACGGGGGGGGGGCAGAGCTCACGAGGAAGGGGTAGAGGGCACAAAACAGTCTCCAAGAGCGGGACCCGTGGCCCACTGCCTTCAGCGGGGCCCCACCCTGCCACCCTCAGCACCAGTGACGCTGTTGGGCTATGACCTCCCGGGTTGATCCATCAATCCAGTCACCTCCTGCGACACCCGGCTCTGAGCGAGTAAGACTGGCAGTAACACTTTAGACCTACACCATGGCGACGGCCCGGCCCAGGGCTTCACCAGCTGCGTCACATGTGACAGCCATTGCCCTGCCTGTGACCTGAGTCCATCACTTTTTACTTAATATTCTTGTTTAAATCAATTCCCATTTTCCTCCATAAATCTGTTTAAAATGGAAATATCATTATAAGTGGAACATACAGCGCTGTTTACTGCATCATGGATCACAAACGCAGATCCACTTTCAGTGCTCAAAAATACTGCAACAGAAATCTAGACCGACATCTACAGAAGTGATGTGCTGGGGAGGACGAAGTCCTGATGAAAGACACCCAGGGCCTTAAGTGGAGGTGTGCTGTGGTCCTCCGTCGGGAGAACTGGGCGAGATGCAAATTCTCCCCCAAATTAAAGAGTTTTAGATAATTATTTTTATTTTTATTGATAGGGTCTTGTTACCCAGCTCACACTCATAGTGATCCTCCCGTCTCAGCGTCCCAGTGCTGGGATTTCAGGCACGCACCACCATGCCCGGTGTTGGTGGCCCACACTCTGTGTGGTGCTGGGGGTTGAACCTCGGTCCTTGAGCTCACTGGGCAGGCGTTTATGCTGCCAAGTTATCACCACAGCCAATAAAGAGTTTTGATACAATTCTCATTAAAATTCCAGCCAGAGTTTGTATTCCTTTTTATGAAAAGGCAAATGAATTACTGTAGCCAGAATCACTCTGGAAAGGAATAAAGTGAAAGGGGTCCTTTCACCTGGCCGCACAGCTTCGCCGGCACCTACAGCCCCATCCAGCGCAGCTCCAAGCTCTCCCAGGTGCTGTGCCGAGGAGGCTGCCACACGTCTGTGGAGCCCGCCCTGCGACCACTCTGAGCCCGGTACCTCCCCTGTGCTGCGGGACTTGAGCCTGGTGGGAGACGCATGCAGTGGGTGTGTGTGCACACACGTGTGTGTATGTGTGTGTGTGCGCGCGTGTGCACGTGTGTGCACTGGTGACTGAAGGAAGGGGAGAAGTGGCGGAGGTCCCAAGGGACCTGCGCGCTGTGGGAGCCGGGCCGGCCTTCTTTCTTCTTGGCTGTCTGGGGAGGGGCCTGCCGGACCCAGCCTGGTATGTGACTCCGCTGTCCCAGCTCCCAGGAGAGCTGCTGGATGCTGTGCGTGCTCACATGTGTGAAATGAATGTGAACCTTGTCAGAGCCAGAATGCAGTCGCCTGTGTCAACTCTCGGGGAAAAGTTGAGAAGGCCAGAAGGTCCGGAAGTCAGGGTCCCTGCGCTCCATGTCTGGAGACCCCGCCCGCCCCAGCTGGCACAGAGGCTGCCACAAGCACAGCCGAGCAGGCTGTGCTGTCAGGATGCCGGCGGGCAGTGTCTGCTCCTCCTGCCGCCTCACGAGTTACGGATCACGAGGTCCGGAACCACCATCGCATATTACCTTGGTTTGCTTTTAAACATCCTTGCCGCTAGAGTAGGCCCGTGGCTTCCTGTGGCATGCGCGTTTTCGTTGTGGTGCTTTGCTCCCGCTGAATAAATGCTACTGCCCATCGGCCAAACTGACTCTGCTCTTCTCTTCTCCAGATTGACAAACACGTGACACAAAGACCTTCACACTTGGCGCTTCCCCCACGTGTCCACGCATGCCTCTGCCCAAGCCCTGTCTCCAGATTCCTTGTCTTGGTTTTTCCTTGCAAGCCCCATCCACCCGTTCTCCACGGCCCTTTAGTCTGTGCAGATCCTCACCAGATACCCCTGTTCTCTGCACCATGTGTGACCCGCTGTGCCTACGAAGCTCGGCCCCGCGGGAAGGACCTACAGGGTTTCCCACACAGCTGCCCGGCATGGTCACAGGCGTGGGCCGACGGAGGGTGGTATAGCAGCGCCGCACTGAGGGTGGCCCAGGCTGCCTGCTGGTGCGGTTCACTTGCTGCCCGTGGCCGTGCCTCTAAGGGGCCCCAAGTCACCCCTTCTATTTTATGATGGCTGATACCCGGCCTGCCCAACCTTATGCCTCAATAGTGCAGTAGGACCTAGCTAGAGAAGGGTGAGTGTGGACAGAGGACCACTGCTGGCCTACGCCTAGGGGTTCCGTCTTCTGCCAGCTCCATGGCACAGAAGCAGTGATTTTTCCCAACGTGGCTAATGCTCTGCTGTGGGTGGCACCGAGTCGTGGCACAGACAGAGCCCCCTTGGCTGTGATTCTCCATGGTGCTTGCTGGGACTGCGTATCTCCCTTATAGGTTGAGTACCACAGCTTCCGCTGTGTCATGGCTCATGTGGCAGGAATGCTGAGGTTGAGGTTGACAGCTGCTCTTATCATCTGGCAGCTGGGCTTGAGCTGTGCTGCTGTGCGGGGCGTGTGCTACCTGCGGAGCTCCGAGGCCCGCCAGGCATGCCACCTCCCTTAAGTGGGTACCTGACTAGACTCTTCTAATTTTGCTTGCGAGGGCTGTCCTGAGATGCCCCCTCTGCTGGCCCTCTGGCATTGTCACTGATCTGCAGTGGTGCTACAAAGGCTGCAGGTACCTGTGAGCTGCGTCTTAGTTATCTGGCCGCACCAGCATTACATGATGGCTCTAGGGGGTCAACACGCTGCTTCCCGTAGTGCCCAACCATCCATGCTCTGCAAACAGCATCTGGGCAGAAGGCAGCACAGCTATGATGGCTCTGGGATGCAGCGTCCGTGTCCACTGCTGCCTACTCCTCCCTTGCCATGTGTTCTGGTAATTGTGTCCACCTGGCTCTTATGGTGGCCTGATGCTAGGAGACCTGCCACACTCACTGCTCCTGGTGAGTCCAGGCCTGCTGTGACCTTGCCTGGCAGCAACCTGAGGAGGGACAGCACGGTGCCTCTTGGGTGCTTGGGACCTGGTGCCTCGCCGGGTCTTTCCTGGGGACACAGTTGCGCCTTCTGGTCTGGCATTGTGTGCCTGCTTCGGTGTGCCCACCTCTGAGCCCCTGAGTGTCTGCTCACTTTGCTTTGGAAATCCTGGAATTTTAACATCGAACCCATGGGCATTCCTTGGTCAAGGCTCCCGGAAGCCATCAGAGAGGAGCCCACATTATCTCCAGCCTCCTTGTTGGATGTTAAGTCCTGTGTATTGGCAGAGTACCCCAAATCCGTGGCCTGTCCCACCAGGGTCCCCTAGCCCATGGGCACCCTGTGGATGGGCTCCTGGGGTCTGTCCTGAGTGGCTTTGCAGCTTCTATGGGGCACAGAGCCCTTTCCTCCCTTATCAGGTCAGCAGAGCTGTGCTAAAGCCCTAGGTAAAAATCCTACAGGCTTGCAGAGAAGGTTAGGAGGACTGTGAAGGCATCTGTTGTCTCAGGAAAAAGGTCCTGGTGTTTTCTTGAGGTGAGAGAGCTGGGCAGGCCAGGGCCACATGTTCAGGTTCTCACAGCCTCCCAGGCAGGTCTGCACTCAGGACAGCAGGTGCGTCTTGGCTGAGGCTGGCTCCTCTGATGCCGGACATCCTGCTCCCAGGTCCTTGTCCAAGTCCCCGCTGTTCGTGGGCTGCTGCCGCAGGGCAGGGAGACTGCCTGCCAAGACACCAGGCAGACCTCAGCTTCCCCTTGGCTTTCACTTGCAAGCTGCTCACCGCAGTTTCCAGATCGCGCTTGTCTCAGTGATGCTCAGCAGAGCCATCCACCTCGTCCTGTCCTGGCTCTTCTTTCCCACAAGACCGAGAAACACACAAGCAGGAGCATTCCTGACTACTGCTTGCCTTATCACAAAGCAGCTCATCACTGCTAAGGGTTTCACAATCAACCTCCAAGCCAGGAGCTGCCTGGGCCCCTCCTTGACCCTCTCTTATCATCTGCCTCTTTGTAGGTGTTGGTGTGGGTGTCGGGTCCGGCAGCCCGGCTACCAGAGATCAGCATGCAGGGCGTCTGTTGGGGATGGACAGCTGGGCAAGACATGACTGGGAGCAGATGGGCAGAGGGAGAAGCCTTCAGACATGCAAGGGCACGATACACATGGGCGTGACCCTCAAACACACAGCTATGATCTGCGCATGCGTGGAGGTGGACCATACTGCGGCCAAGCCTGTGAAGGCAACAGGACATGCTGCTCCCCTCTGCTGTAAATGACTGGCCTCCGACAGCCAGGCTTTTGCACCACACTCTGCCAGCCCTGGGGAGGACACTCCAGATTCTTACAGAGTTGAGGTCTGGGTCACAGCTGCCCCAGGACAGTGTCCAGATAATGGCCTCCCCACGTTCTACCAGAAGGTCCCCTGCAGGTGTGGGCAAGGCAGCTTAGACTTCCTAGAGCACACACTGGAAAGGGCAGGGTCTGGGGGTGGTGGGACCCGTGGCTCCGGGGTAGGTGGAGGTGTGCTCAGAGTCTGGCTCTGCCATGGCCTGGGATGATGGTGAGCTCCTAGGCACTTTATTTCTTCTTCTGCATAATGACCTCAGGATGGCCCCTCACCACATGCTGTGAGAGCTGAGTCCAGGGCTTGTGGGATCCTTAGGGGCTGCCTGACTTGTCAGAAGTCTCTGCCTGCAGTTGCTGTCCTCCTGCACACGCACTCCTGCAGGCTGCATGATGTTGTGGGGCCGTGGCCAGATCCCTCACTTCACTGGCTCTAGGGTGGTGACAACTTGAGGTGTCCCTGGTCCCCAGGGTCCATCTCTCTAGTGACTTTACAGTAGCTGCACTTGTCCTGCTTTGAGCCAGGTAGAACTTGCCAGGGAGGTGGCACACGTTGGCTGTTTTCTTGGAGTGGGGTGGCCCTCCTCTTACGAGAAGGCACAGCATCTAGGCAAGAACCAGGTGGCTGACAAGGCGAGGTCATGTGGGCCTCATCCTCCTCACATGGAGCCGCTGTGCCATGCTTGTTCCTTGCCAGAGGCTCGCCGCTTAAGCATTAGTCTCAGCAAAAGAGGAGAGGTGTTTATGTGCCTTGGTTATTTTTCCAGCAGTGTGAAAAGTTTCACTAAGTGCATTTGGCTGGTGACAAGACAGATGTCCTGCCGCCTGTTGGCTGTTGTCCCCCAGGACTGGCTGCTATGGACCCCTCAGCCTATCTCTTCCCCTAGACCCCCGTGGCCAGGTGGGATGAGCTCTTGAGTGCCTTGCTTAGGAACACTGAGCTAAAGCCAAGAAAGGAAAGTGACCCAGTCCAGGGTGCTGTGTGTCCTTTTCAGGAAAGCCGAGTGAGAGACACCCTCCTGCCCAGCCAGAACTGCTCAGCCGCAGAGCTTCTGTTGGATCACCCTGCGGGCAGAGGCTGATTTGAACATGTTAATCCAGCTCCCTCACCCCTGTCTGGTTCTTTTCCACCAAAGCTTCAGTATGCATCTGATCTCAGAATATTGGATTTTTCTTTGAGGAAAGAAATAAATGACTTATCTGGGGAATAAGCCCAGAGTTCCCCTCATGCACTGCATACTCTCTCTACTGGGCTACAATAAGGTTTGCTGATTCTCATGTAAATCTCTAAAGCCGGGTGTCATAGGAGTATTTTATGTGCCAGGTAAGTAGGCTGCAACCCCAGGACAAAAAAAAAAAAAAAAAAAAAAAAAAGGAGGCAAGCAAGAAAGATTAGCAACTGTACCAAGGAGAAAGAACAGCTCTGAATACTCCAGTGCTATGCCTTCTCGATATAGCGGCCAAGAAATAAGATGCGCTCAAGAGCAGACATCCAGGTTGCTTTGGGAATGATCTTGGCAGTGGGAAGCACTGCTTTTTTTGGTAGTGGTTGTGGCTGCATTTCTTTTCCACCTTCCTTCAGCCCAGCAAAATGATGCTTCCTAAGGTTCTGGTGGGTCTTGCTTCTTGCCTGTGAGGTTGGTGCTGTCCTGCCTGCTGCAACATTTGCCGTGGGGCCGGCTGGTGTTGGCTGAACCCAGATCTCCAAGGAGCATGTTGCGCACCTCTTGTAGCACTGAGAGTGACAAATGAGTACAGTCCCCATGTCATCCCCATCAGGACACTCTGCCAGGCTGGAAAGAGGGAGGAGAGGAGGGTGCTCTGGCTAGAAAACTGATGGGAAATGTCCTGGGCTTATCAAGAATACAAAGCAAGATTAGAGGTGAGTGGGATGGGTTGGCTTTGGCCTATGCTCAGTGCAGGGAGTGTCAGAGGCCCCCTGGTGCCCATGACCTTTGCACCCATTCCGCATATTCCTTGCCTCTCCTGATGAGCACAGTGACAGGTGATGTGCTCTCTCTACGCCACAGAGAGGGCTGGGTGACAAGTCTATCCTCTCGTCAGTTGTAGCACAGCGCTTTCCCAAGGGGGATGCACTGATGTGCCCCTTTCCACCAGTTCTTCTGCTACATGGCCTTATCATCCTCCCATGTGGAGTCTATTTCCGCTCCCTTGAGTCCAGGATGGCATTGCATGATGGCTTTGATCAAAGCTATTGCAGAAGTGACACTGTGCCCACTGCAGATGTGGCCCACTGTGGCCTGGTAGCTTTTAATTCTGGTCTCTTTGTAGATTTAGGTTGGGTTATTGTGGATCTGTGCACAGCTGCCGTGTTGCAGAAATCGTAGCTGCATGGAGAGGCTGTGCATGGCGCACATGGTCGGCGGCCAGGGCCGCCCCTGAGCCCCGGGAGGTGGCCACCTTGGAGGTCCGGCCCGCTGAACTCTGGGAGGGCTGGAGCCCAGCTGGACCCAAAGCAGGAATTAGGTTCCATCCATAGCTCCACCAAGGCTTGACAGTTGATGGTGGTTAAAGCCACCATGTTTTAGGGCTACTTGCTAGGCAGGAACATTTAACTGAAACACTGCTCACCACGCTAATATGACAACTCATGCTCAGCTATCATTCTCTGCTTCTGCCAGCGACTTCCCCACTCATTGTAAGATTCGGTACTTTTCTAATAGGTGTTCACGACTCATTGGTGGATCATGAGATCATCTCAGAGGGCTGCAGAGAGCGAGATTGAAGAGAACTGGATGTAGCAGAGTGAACCGTGTGGAATAAGGGTAAGGGTTGTTTTGAAAAAGCTTTGGTCCAATTATGCATATGTGTGCAGATGATTTTGCTGTACTATATGACGCATTTGTTACTATAAAGCATCGAAGAACATGTTGGGGTGAGCAAACCCTTACTCTAGTGCTGACAAGTAACTTGGGGAGGTGGCTTAGGTGTTCCGGCTGCGATTACAAAATACCACAGACTGGATGGATTACAAGAGATGAAACTTGTTTCTTAGGGTTTTGCAGGCTGGGAGGTGGAATCAGGGGATTGGCACATCTGGCATCTGGAAGCGCCTTCTCTCTTAGCCTCACATGACGATGGGAATGAGCCCCTTCCCTGCAGGCTTCCCCTGCTCACGAGAGCGGAGGCTGTCTGAAAGCTCAGCCTTCCAGCAGTGTCACATTCGGAGTCAGGATTTTATCCCCTGAATTTTGGGGCAACATAAACAGTACATTCCTGGAGGACTCCTCACTAGGAAGGACACCCAAGTCAGAAGGCGGACCGGACTTGCCCTCACCCTCTGTTGTGCTAAGCCCAACACGTCGCACTGCCTCTTATCATCTAGGAAGCATTCTAGATGTTTCAAGGGTTCCCCTGATGTGCGAGTCCAGGTGGCAGTACCAGTGGGTGACGCACATGTGCTTGCCCGGTGTATGGTGCCAGTCTCTACTGTGATTACGCTTTTCTTTGAAATGTGCACTCCTGGGAAACAGGGGCTCCGAGAAGCTGTGTGGTGTGGCCAGCTGTCTGGGGCTAGCAGGTGGCAGGGCCAGGACGCGAGTGTGAGTGAACTGGACTCGCATCTCTACTCTGAACCATCGGGCTGTGCTTGCTGTCCTGGTTCAGGAACCTCTGCTGTGCCCGTGCCCCAGAGTGTACGCGGGACACTTGTTGAGACCTTGAGGCTGGGCTGTGGATGCTGTCCCACCTGAGCACTATGGTGGAGCTCTGTCCCTTGATGGTACTTGGATGACACTCAGAGCAGCCGCTCTGCCCTGGAGCATCCTTGGGGGAGCCACCTCCTGCCTGCTTTGCCAGGTGAATGCACAGACCAGTAGTCTCGAAGTTGGTGATGGCAGAAAGCTGGACGAAGGAAACCTGTGCGTTTTGGAGGTGCGTTTCCTTTCTTTCTTTGCATCCACCCCTCTCCCCACTGTGTACTTGTTCTGGTGCTCCAGAGAGAAAGAAGGCAAAGCCTTGCCTTCAGTGATTTCTCTGCTTGGAAAGGGAAGCTTGGAACCTTTCTTTCAGGAAATTTTTGTTGAATCCTAGAGACATGTTTGATAGCCACACTGGATTAGGATTAGGATGTGTGTGTGTGTGTGTGTGTGTGTGTCTAGTAGGTAATATTAAAATTGTGAAATCTCCTACCATTGCAGATAATTCCCACAACAAAAGCCACCTAGCCCCAAATGCCACAATGCCAAAGTAGAGAGATTCCTGCTTTGCTCATGTGAGTGTCCTCAGCTGTGGAGTGGCTGTGGGCCAGACAATGGAAGACAGCAGAGAGAAACACCAAAGAGGGCCAGTGAGATAGCTCAGTGGATTAAACGCCTGCTCAGGCAAGCACAGGCACTGGGGTCAGTAGCTGGTACTGCATGAAGCACCAGCCCCAGCCCTAGGCACACTGAGCCAGCCACTGAGACCCAGCGTGGTGGCACATGCCTGTGACCCCAGCTCTGGGGAGGCTGACAACAGGAGGATTACTGTGAATCCAGGCTGCACAGTGAGACCCTGTACCAAATACATGAAACACCAAGAACAAGAATAACACCAAAGCCAGCACCACCAAATGCCCCTAGGCCCCAGGCTCCCAGAGCTCAAGAGTTAGTGGAAAACCAAATGTGACTTTTATCAGTGATGTCAGACACGAGAGAGGAGCTAGGTGCCCTAGCTCTGTGGTCCCTGCCCCAACATTATGTCCTTGGGGTGCCTCCTTGCCCCTGCATCCCCATGCCATGCCACGACTCGGTTCCCAGCACTTTATTCCAGTCTGCAGTGTGACATTCCCTTAGCTGAGGACTGACGATTGCCAGGGCACTTTCCAGTGGACACCACTGAGCAATACAGCTTCCTGTAAAGAACCTGCATGGATTTGGGTGGGGTCTGCCGAGCCTTTCCTCTTTAGGGCAGCCAATCAGAGCCCCCCATCCTGTGCATTTGAGTTTTTCATATTTCTGTCTCTGGAGAGTGTTTCACAATCTGCCATCAAAGTAGAGTTAAAGGCTGAGCTGTGCCTCCTGTCCCCTACTTGCTTCCTGCCCAGAACACTGTCCTCCTGACTCCCTGACCCTTCCCCTGGCCACTCTGCCCTCCTTGCAAGTGCTGGGCACAGCCTTCTGTGCTTTGCATCTGGGATTCTGCCCAGAATGCACCACGCAGGTCTTCTTGTTAGATGGTGGAGTGCCGTTAGTTTCTGTCTTGCTGCCTCCTCCTGCTCCAGGAAGCCTTCCCTTCTCTCCTCAGGCCTGAGCTGGGTGCCTTCCTCTGTGTGGACAAGGGGCTGGTGCTTTGTGCAAGCTTGGTGCATTGGAATTGCCTTGAGGGAGAGGCCGGGTGGTGTGCAGGGTGGTGCTTCTGCATCCACCCCCAACCCTAGCTTCCCACACCTGGCACATTCAGAGGTCACAGAATGAGCGAAGCTGTGGGTGCTGGGTCTGAGGCTTTCCCCCACTTGGAACCCCAGGATCTGTTGAAAATGGGTGTTTGGGCTGCCAGAGAAGTTGCCTGATAGCAAAAAAATTCTCAGCTTTTTCAAATTTATCATAAAATGACCAGGAAGAAACGCTGAAAACCTTTTGAGCTGCTCAGCGATTCCGCACAAACCCTGGCTCTCGGATGTGGGTGTGGAGCCCCCTGGCTCTGCGCTGCTCCCCCCTCGGCGAAGGGCAGCTCCTGTGCTTTACATCACAGTGAACTGTGCAGCACCATGCCTGTGCCGGCTCACCCGTCAGTTGCTGCGGCTCTTTAGGCTCCAGCAGCAGAGCAGCCCCAGGCTTGCCACCTCTGTCCTGGCCTGGCACAGGGGGAGTCTGGGCGAGTGTTAGTGCCTGATGCCTCGCTGGGCATGCTGGGAAGACAGTGTAAGTTAGGCCTGCTGTCCGCCTTAGGCAGCTGGCCCATCCCCCAGGAAAATCAGAGCACCAATGTGTCCACCAAGGATTCTGCAGAGCCAGGAAGAAATGCTGAAAACCTAGAACGGACTGGGAAATCCAAAACCAGAGAGACAAATTCCACGTGAAGTGTCCGGAGAGCGTGGAAGAGGCCAGCTCTGATTGGGTCTTAAGAGGTTATGGATTTCAAAGCAATCATTCGTGTGATTGTGACACAGAGTCCTAGGAGACATTAACTCAGGTAGGAAGAAACGTCAGAACATGAGAAGGGGCACAAAGACGCGGTCAGGGAGGTGCTTTCCCTGCATGCTTTCCTGGGAGATTTGTGATTTCAGTTTCACATCTAGGTTCATGATCTGTTGGGAGTTAGTTTCCATGTATTGATGTGAGCTATGAATCGAGGTCATTTTTCCCAGAGGAAAATCTGATTTTTCCAGTGTTGTTAATCTTTCTTCTCACTCCACTGATGAATGGCTACTTATATCTAATATAAGTTTTATAGGATTAGGTTCAAATTGATCACAGGATTATTTTACTTTTCTACTTGTGTAATCGGCTGCTCTTCTTTTCCTTCCGCCTTATTTTGGATGGTGAGTGTACTTTTTGATTATGTTTGCTTCTTTGTGAATTATTAACTAAAACTAGTTTGCAACTTTAATCGTTTTAAACTTATCACAGCCCACCGTGAAATGATTTTTGACCTTTCAAAAGTCGTGTAAGAATTTCACAGTTCATTGTTGTGTTCTCTCCCCCACAAATCTGTGCCATTATTACTTATTTTAATTTTTTCATGTCATAGATCCCCTACTAGTTTATCATCAGTGCTTAAATAACAAAGTACTTTAATTTATTACTATTATTGTTTTATGCATTTGGTACAGGGTCTACAGGGTCTCACTATGCACATCGGATTAGTAGGGATCCTCCTGTTTTCAGCCTCCTAAGCGTTGGAGTAATAGGTGCGTACCGCAGCACCCAGCCTTCATCGGTGTCTCAATGTGCCTCGGGGGTGGGGCCGGCATGGTCTGCCCGGGGATCGAATCTTGGCCACTGTGTTCTGCCTAAGCAGGCGCTTTAGTCTCCTGAGCTATCTGGCTGCCCCCCTTTTGTAAACAAACTATTTTTAAAGAGTTGGGTAAAAAGAAAAGTGCTGTGCATTTTCCCTTTCCAGGGTCCTCGTTCCTTGTCTCAGTGTGTTTCCATTTCGTGTGCCTTCCCCTCCGTCCGCAGGGCTTCCTGGAACAGCTCCTGCAGCACAGACCTGTGGAAGCTGTGCGCTCAGCTGTGTGCCTCTGGCAAGGCCTTTCCCCTTAGTTTTGAGAGGCGTTTTGCTGGTTGCACCACTCTCGCCAGCAGCTCCTTTTGGGGTCCAGAGTTTCACAGGAGTCACTGGGCCGCCTTCCAGCCTACCTTGCTTCTGAAGAGAAAGGTGGCATCTCTTTAGCTTCAGTCTTTTGTTTGGAATGTGAATGCTTTCTCTTATTGGTTTTGAGGTGCTTCTTTCTCCCTCCCTCCTCCTTCCTTTCTTTCCTGTGCCGCTGATGGAGCCCAAGACTGCCAAGCTTCTCTACCAGACCCTTCGGACTTTTCCTCATCAGACAAGGTCACCCTGCTGAGCTGTGCGAGACTGGGCACCAATGTGTGACCCTCCTGCCTCGTCATCCCAGAGTGCCAGGACTACAGGCCTGTGCCACTAATCACAGTGCCGGTCTGGAGCGGCTCAATGGCCCGTCGGGCTGTGGTTCACTGAGCACTCAGGTCTCTGCTACTATGACTTCATCAGTCCTGAAGAGCTATTCCAGCCGGCACGTTGCCGCATTTTTGTTCCTGTCCCATCTCCCCTCACCCTGTGGGGCTCCAGCTTCGCATGCTCCAGGCCTCTTGAAGGGGTCACACATCTTCTTGGTGCTGTGGTCATTAATTTCTCTTCCTCTCTGTGTTGCATTTTGGATGATTTCTATTTCATGCCTTTAAGTCCACTAATTTCTCCTTCACATATAACCTGTAGGTAGAACAATGCAGTGGACTCTCCTTGGGCAGTGTAGTCCCTGCCGCTAAAAATTCTGCTTCGTTCTTTCTGTCAGATTTTTTGGCTTTTTCACCTGTCTGGATAGTTTTTGCTTGAAGGCCTTGCTTTGCAAATTTCATTGTGCCAGGTGTGCTTGCACTTTGACATTCTTGAGCTTTGTTGTGAGGCATTGCGAATCTACGTGAGAGCAGATTTCCAAGCCCTGTGCTCAGGCTCTGCCGGGCAGAACAGGAGCAGGGCTCTGACTAAGGCGAGACATTTTCCCTTGGAGCCGCAGCCTGAGTGCCATGGGCTGCCCCAGGCTGGGGGCCGAGTGGGCTCACCCTGCCCCGTGTGCATGATGCCGCCGGGTGCTCCCGTCTGGCTCTGGGGCAGCCCCCTCCCTTCTGTGGGCATGCAGGGCAGCCTCTGCAGCTCCCACAGCCCCTGCCTTTCCCCAGATTTCTCCTCTCTGTTCTGCAAATCCCACTCTTTGCTCTCGGCTGCATCTCTGCAAGTCTTCTGCAAACCTGCAAGGCAGAAACCCAGCACAGGTAGACAGAGCGCCGTCTGTCCCCGTCTCTCTGGGCTCGCAGTCCATGGCCTGGTGGCCAATTGGCAGGTGTATGAGAACCTGGAGGTGTACGTGCCTGTCTCCACTGGCCATGTTATGTTGATTTTCTAAGGCAGTGTAGTAAGTTCCACCCTGGCTACCCCATCTCAGCTGGGGGAATGTCCCCCTGAATGTCCTCATTCCCAGAGGCACTAACCAGTCCTCCCTCGAGTCTCCACCGCCAGTGCCTGTCCTAGGGTGGCCACCTCTGTCCTTTCTGAGGCCTGTTCTGGCTCTGAATCACAAACTACCAAACCACCGAGTGGACTTGAGCAAGGGGGCTCTTGGTGGGGGGCATCTCCACCTGCTCACACTCATGTCCATTCTTGTGTGGTGGGGTTCACAGAAAGGCCTGGCCCCTGTCCTCAGCACCTTGGAGGAGCCGGCTAAGCTCTTGCAGCGTGGTGCCTCGCAAATCCTCATTCCTGCCTGGCCATACCTACCATGTGACTTGGGACAAGGGCGTGGGGTCACACAGGTCACCATACCTCGGGTGACTAGAGTCACACATTAGCTGACCAAGCTTACGAGGTGTACCCTGACACAGGCTCTGGGTGTGAGGTTAGGGTGAGTGCCAGAGGCAGCAGCACTCCTTACACGCTGGTACCCAGATGCTGTGGAGAGGGCTCAGGCCCTGAGTCCTCAGGGAGGGTCAGCCGGAAGCTCTGTGTGGAATATGCAGAGGGCTCCATGCCCCTTCCCTGGGGTGGCTTGGCTGTAATAAACTCTAATCAACAATGTGAACGTATTTTAGTGACTTCTCCACGACCCTCCGGCCCATTACCGAGGGGGCCTGTGGGCCTTCGGTTTCCATTTGGCATCAGAAGTGAGCTGGCCTCCCAGGCTCTTCCCTCTAACTTAGCTATACTATAGCTTTTTCGATACTATAAATGCTTTTTCCTATAACTTGCTGGCTTTTCTTCTAAAGGAGGAATCTGGTCCTGCTCCTTCCTTATGTCCACCTAGTGCTTTGGGGACTCAGACTCAGAGCTAGCGCTTTGGTGGGGCCCCTGAGGGTCTCCCTTCTGCAGTGCAGGGTTAGCACCTGCCACGGTGCTTGCAAGCCCTCCTGAAGCTGTGGCCCACCCTGCCCTCCCACACATGTCCACAGGGCCCCAGGGCCACCAGTCATCTGCAGAACCTATGTTCCCAAGAGACGCAGCCTCTGGTTTGCACCATGTACCCTCCCCCGGGTCCTTTGCCTTCTGCCTTCAAGCAAGGAGGTGGAGTGAGCCTGGGCCTCAGTTCTGGCCACATCTCTCACCCGCCACCACCTTCTCTTGTGAGCTCAGGCACAACTCTTCCCACCGGGGCCTCTGGCTGCTTCTGGGAAATGAAGGGTCGCAGCTCGGCCCATGGCTCCTACCAGAGGGCACTGTGTCCACGCGAATCTTCTCATCTTATCTGACACCAATCATGCTGCCAGTGCCAACGAGATGTGGGCCTTGGCTGTTGATCCAGCCTGATGGTGTAAGAGGGCACGTGTGCCCAAGGGAGGCAGTGGGAAGGGGCACACGGATGACTTGGGCTTGGGTCCCATCTGCGCCCCAAAGAGCCTCAGAGCTCTGGCAAGGGCAAGCACTCAGACCGACAGACACAAGAATAAGAGCTCAATGGGCAGGTGAGCTGGAAGTGTGCGGACCCAGGGCAGGGGCAGCGAGGGACAGGGGTGGCAGTGCAGGCACTGTGAAGGCACCTCCACCCGAGCAGAGGCAGTGGTCTAGACTTCGAGCATGAGGAGCTGCCCCATGTGGGTGCCAGGCATCTTGGGAAATGCTGGAGGACGTGCTTTCTGAAACTGGGACTTTGAGTCCTACTATGACATCTGAGTCCCAGGCAGGTGCAGAGTGACAGGGCCAAGTCACCTGCCACCAAGACCTCTGAACCTGTGAGCCAGAACAAGCCTTTTGTCCTTCTCAGTTGATTTATATCAGGCACTATGACGAGGATGGGAACCCAACCGACACTGCTATCTGTTTGGTTTGGGATAATTTTGTGATTCAACAAATGTCACCTGATGGCCCCTCATCTAACAGTGGCTGCCCTCTGCTTTCCCTCAAAGTGAGGGGGAAGAGAGGAGACTTCAGCTGGGGTTCTGGGAGGCCACATGCCTGGTCATGTGACTTTGGGAGCTGGGTCCCATGAGCAGCTTGGGAGATCATCAGTGGGAACAAGGAGAAAGCCTTCCACCATTCTGGAGGGGCTCTGAGATGTCGTCAGCCCCTGCCCATCCTTCCTTTCCTTAGCACATGTGCATTGGGGACCAGGGGCCCCAGGCACACACAGACAATGATGAGGGAAGCAGGGAGAAAGGAGACACGTGCTTCGGAGTCAGAGGAGTCTGCTGGTGAGACACAGGAGGGGGTGAGCCATGGTCCCGAGAGCTGGAACATTGCAGCAGCTCACAGGCGGCTGCACACAGGATGCCAGCCCCTCCTGGTCTTTATGAGGGGAGATTAAACGCCATAGTGACTGCCGCTGCTGAGAGCCATCCAACGGAAAGGTTGGTAAAGCATGACGGGGCGTCTGCATTTGCCTTGCTCACCCGCCCGGCACTGTATGACCATGAAGGGGAAACATTTTGAATCAATTCAGGGTAGCCAGGCAGCTGTGACAGCCTAATTAGAGATCTTTGTGGAAGAGGACTTGCAGAACTGCTCCAGAACGTAGCCAGGACAATGGGACAAGTGTGCTCAAAGGTGGGGGGAGGCTTTGAAAGGGCTTCAGGCAATGTGACTTTTACTGTAATACATTTTAAAATGTTTAAACCTTCACTGTATTTTGTGATCATACTGTATATACACAGCATGCCCCTGTGGCCACTGTGGTCCCTTAGTTTGGGATCTTCCTGGGTCTAATCTCTCTAGTCCTTTTGAAAGGACCGCCCCGCCCACTATGTCCAGGAATGTCTCGGAAATCACCAAGACTCACAGACAGAAGCAGGGCTGTGGAGGAGGGTGGTATTTGTTGAAGACCCTGCCCACCCCTTACGCTGGTTCTGGGAAGTTGTAGGGCTGGGAGCTTGCTGTGTGGCCCATGTGACAGGGGCCTGCCTTTGTCATCCTAGAAGGGAAACCAGGTGGCCACCTTTCAGCGCCTTGCCATAGCCAAGGACAGGGGTGTGGTGTTGTATGCCTGGTCAGGCACACTCCACAGGGACACCGTGAGGCCTGGGAACCATCCTCCTGCTGACTTCCTCTCTTCAGGTGCTGGGGACAGGACTCTGGGGTGAACTGCTGACACGGCAGCGCCCTGGTGGCTGCTTGCATTCACATCTGTGGAACAGAGGGCCAGTGCTCAGCCACCAGATACCACCACAGGCTATCCTGGGACAGCAGAATGGGGTACAGGGGCAGGCAGGGGCAACAGGGTCCACCAGGAAGGTCTTGGACCTCTGCCTAGGGACTCCAGTTTTCGCAGGGGAAGAGGGGAGCTCAGGGCTTTGGAAGGGTCCCGGTTGCCTTAATGTGAAGGTAGGTGGGGGGGGTCATCAAGGGGAAGGGGCGGGGCCTATCAGGAGTGGGAGGGACTAATAGGAGTGGGTGGAGCCTAATAGGAGCAGGCATCCTCAGCTGAGAGGCCCAGGGGATAGGGAGACAGTTGCCAGGGAGCCCAGGCTAAGCGGGACTCTTGGGGTGCAGGGCCACACAGGTCTTGAGCACAGAAGGGAGCGGGACACAAGCCCCACTGTGTGCCTCTGATCACAGGCATTGTTCTGGATGGAGGCGCGCACCTCTAGGCTGTGACCCGCGAAGGAACTCGGGGAGCTTTCTTTTAATCAACATAATCTAATTGCTCGGGCTGGGCTCCATCCTGCCCCCACTCCCACCCCTATCTAGCGTCAACCCCCAGCTGCTCCGCCTCTAAATTGAGAGGCCCCCGAAGCCGCGGCCATTTGATGTATCATTAAATACACTTTCTCACACTTGGCACACAAACCCTGATAAAGTTTCACCTTTTAACGAAATAAATGACTCAATTAACAAGATGAAAAACAGCAGTGTGGTGGCAGGCCCACTTGGTGGCCGGAAAAAAGGCTGGAGAAGAATTACCCCGGCGGGGAGTTAATGCGGGCAGAGGCCCCGGGCTCAGCGGGCGGCCCTGACTGCCAGCCGCCAGCTGCGGTGGCGCTGCTGACCGCCCCGGGTCACCCGCATTCCGGGCTTGGGGCCAGCAGGGCTGCGGGGGCGAGGAGCTGCTGCTCCTGCCAGGCCCTTGTGTGCAGCGGGGCAGTGCCAGCATGTGCCATGTGCATGTGTGTGGGCATGGCGTGGGCGTGGAGTGCGTGTGTGCATGCATGGGCATGATGTAGGCATGTGTGTGCATGTGTGCATGCTTCTGCATACTGCTCGGAGTACACACTGCATCCTCCCTCTGCCACCTGACCTGGGGGTTACAGCAATTCCTGTCTTGGATTTTTTTTGGATGGCTCAGGCTGCCTTAAGGGCGGGTCTGGTAAGGCATGTGGAGCTGGGGATCGAACCCGGTATCCTCTCCTGACTGCATTTGCATAAGCAGATACTTAAACAACTGAGCTACCGCAGGCCTCCAGTCCCTGTCTCAATAGGAGACTGAATACAGCTTGTGCTATTACTTCACATACTTACCTGAAGGGTGGAGCACTGACCAGGTGTGAATCTGAGCTTCCCATAGATGTGGAGTAACAGCCACTGCCTCCTGCACCAAGTCCCCAACTGCATACAGAGACAAGGGCGAGTCTTAAATCTCAGGAGAATGAAACTGACTGAGTGGCCCTGTTAGCAGGCCGGCAGGGTGGTCTGGAGGAAGGCGCACGCTCGTGTCCTGTGTACCTGCTGGTCCAGTGCCTGTTGATGGCCTCAAGGAGCCCCTGGAAGTCCCTCTTCTTCTCTGCCTGCTCCAGGATTCTGAAAACTCCTCTTCTGCTCCCAGTGACTTTGAAATTATGGTAGTTATTAGGTCCTCTGATTGGCTCGTTATTTAATGTGTTAATAAAGAGGCATGCACATTTCTAGGTCACAAGTCGGTTTTTAATATTTTATAACTTTCAGTATGGTGGGATTCTTTGTCCTGCTAGGTGTTTTATCTTCAGCAGACAAAGCCTTATCCTGAGACAGGTGGTCAGCTTCGGCCACCTGTCAGCCTGAAGTACCTGTGGCAGGAGGACCACCGAGGGTGCCACGTGCAGGGTGCCTGTAACGCTGAAGGCCTGGGCCCTGCTCGTGGGCACCGTGTGTGGCGTGTGCTTCTGGGTATAACCGAAGTCTCACGACCTTCAAGGTCTTGCGGGCACAGCTTGATGAGTCATGAAAAGAATGCCTCAGTGACGCCTCAGCGCATGGGTATTTTTATTTAGACAACTTGAGTCTCAAACAGAAGCGTTTGGCAAAATTCGCTTTTGCTGTCGAACTCCACTTCAGGTGACAAACCCAAACGAGGCCATCTTTCCCTGGAATTGTGAAACAAGCCAAGTTTGGGAACTGAGGTACCTCTGAATGTTCCTTCAAACTTCAGAGAATGCTCTGATGGAGATAAAGAAAGAACGCTGCCACTCTCCACGCAGCACCTGTGTGTTCCTCGCCAACCTATCTTCCCCCGCCAGCCCTGCTTGGTTTCAACCTTCGTAAATTAGATTTTCCCTTCCTAGAATTTCTGATACATAAGAGTCACACTCTATGGTCTTCCTTATAACTTGTTGCCCTTTCAGTGCTGTGAGATTCAACTACACCATTGTACGCCCATGGCTACATGCTATTCCACCACGGCATTCCCTTCTCCTTGTTGATGGATATCTGTTTTCAAGTGTTTTTGTCTCTGTAACTGCATCCGGGCCTCCTGGTCATTGGCCTAGTGGTGGAGCCGTGACCGGAGGGCAGGCTCTCCGTTGTGGGCAAGGAGGCTCATGTTGGTTCTTGCCTTACCCACAGCTCCAGCTCTAGGCAGCCTGTCAGTGGGACCTGATGAAACCTGGGAACCTTACACAGGCCCTGGAGCTTCTGACTCTATGGAATGCTTTTCCTCTCTGAAGGGAGTGGTTTTATTTTATTTTGTTACCAGTAGGACCTTGCACTTGCCAGGCAGGTACCTATGCTGCTGAGCTGTCTCCCAAGCCCTGGATTGATTTTTGACTCTCAAAACTCAAAAACTGACCAAGAGATACTGACCCACTTTCAGGGATGACCACAAGCCAGGAGTGTGACCGGTGTGGCAAGTGAGAAGTCCTCTGGAAGCCGGAAGGGCTGCAGCATTCTGCAGTGGGACAGGGGCTCAAGCACCACAAGCTTGGGCTTCCTGGGTGACCTAGACAGTGACAGCCAACCTGGATCCCCACTCGGCAGCATGCAGCTGATGTCCCTGAGAAGCAGAGAGGGCTTCCAGGGGGAGAGGGAGGGTGGAGCGCAGGGAGGCATGGCTTGCTTGGAACACACAGTGCCAGCCTGGATACAGAGCAGGAAACATGGGTCTGGCTGGTGAGCATGAAAGAGGGGCATTTTGTTCAGAAAGAGGGTGGGAAGATGCCCAGGGTCAGGGGTGCTGGGCAACAGGGCCAGGCAGCAGATTTTAAGGAGTCATGAACTTGAACCTTTTCTTTATCAGAGGGAGATGAAATCCAGCAAGTAAAGTCGGTCTGTTTCTATCAGAGCACTTGAAGCTGAGTCCTTGGATCTAACCCGGACTTACTGGCTCATGGTTCCAAAGGCTGGGAAACCCTAGGCCCAAGGGCAAGGTCTGGCTGAGGCCTCCTCCAGTTTGCCTCAGTGGCAGAAGGACTTCTGTGCTTTCACGTGCCCTGAGCATGCCTTCACGTCCACCCCTGTAGGGTGATGTCTGGGGTCAGCGAAGGGCAGAAGCTCTACTGCAAGGGCAGATGCAGACCTTTAGTGTGGTAGAGAGCCCTTCACTGGACCTTTTTGCCCTGGCACCCTGTGTTGTTTCATTTATTTACTTATTAAGTTACTTATACTTTTGGGTTTTTTTCTGTGTTTTAGGGAAGGGTCTACAGGATGTTCAGGGTCTCACTATTAGATCAGACTTGTAGTGATTCTCCTATTTACAGTTTCCCAAATGCTAGGATTACAGGTGTGTGCCAGCACGCCCAGTCTCTTCCTTTCTTTTTGGGACAGGGACTCAGTATGCTGTTTAGGCTGGCCTTGAGCTCACCAGCTAACGCGGGCTGGTCATGAATTCACAGCTATCCTCCTGCCTCAGCCTCCCAAATGCTGGGACCATAGTCGTGTGTCCCCACATTAGGTGTTTGGAACTTGAGCCGTGCCAGCTTTTCTGCTGGAGGAGGGAGGCAGCACATGCATTCTTTTCTCTGCACATCACTTTGCACAAACCCATGGCCCAGCTCAGTAGCAGCCGCTGCGTAGGCCTCCGTCCCTCAGTTTCTCATGGGAGGTGAGCTGGGACCACAACCTCACAGGGTTGCGGGCAAATGGAGCAAAGTCCCGCAGGGGACACGCTTCCTAATAGCAACAGAGACTTCTGTCGCATGCTGGGTGGGAATGTGCCAATCAAGCTGCGGGAAGGACTGTGTGGCTTTCTCAAGCACCGTGCTTTACTTATTTAGGTTTTGTGGTGCTGTGAATTGAGGCCAGGGGCCACCTTTTGCACTGAGCCTCATCCCAAGCCCCAGGCTGGGCTTGAATTTGTAATTTGCCTGCCTCAGCCTCCCAGAGGGCTGGGTCATGGGAATGTGGTGGCACCGTACGTGGCTAAGGAAGCCTTCTGCAACCTGTAAAACACCATGCAGCTCTTGCGGTGAATCTCACCCAGTACCACCTGGTCTGCACCACACCCAGTGGTGTGGTAATAAGTGGACCCATGGAAAGGTAAGCCATTGATTTTCCAGCTCACACAAACAACCGACTGTTTGGTGGCTCTTGGGTGGCTCTGAGGCAGCTCATGGCGCTGTGGTGTTGAGGAGCAGTGGGCTTTGAGAAGCTGGTAGCAGGGGTTCGCAGCCTCCCATCCAGGGACCATGAAGTCAGGGTGTCCATCTGGGCAGTTTGCTCATCTGCAAGATGGGGGTGGATCCTGCTGACTCCAAGGCTGCAGGCCCAGGGGTTTATGGGTAGGAGATATGACCTGGAACCAGGCCCAGGCTATGGACATGGCCCGGAGCACATGGCAATGTGCTGTGAGAGGCCTTCTATCCAGTGAAGATGGTCATGGGTCACATCTGAGCTCTCTCTCTCAGTGGCTGGGGAGTTCTAGGGTGTTGGGCTGGCTTCAGTTCCTGTGGCTGTGGAATGGAACAAGAGCAGGCATGGGGGCTATGGCAAGGTGTGCTGCACACACCCATGACCCCAGCACTCTGGGAGGCTGAGACAGGAGGACTCCATGCTTGGGCCTAGGCTGGGCAACTCACTGACTCAGCAATAGCCTGTGTGAAAATAGAATTTTTCTCTTTAAAAAGGATGACAGGTTAACTCAGGACACAGGTAGCTGCACCCCCACCCAAGGTGGCCTAAGGCGATTTGATGCTTTGCTGTGTGAACCTCAGATCTCAACAGCTGGGATGGTTCGCAGGGTCTGCTGACCACCACAGGCTCCTATCCTGCATGACCTTGCTCTGCCAGCTCTGGGTTCCTGCACACACTTGCAGAACATCTTTCCAGTGGCAGACGAATGAACCCTCCTGGGACCAAGGCTGGTCTTCTGTGAAGCCGAGGCTGTGGCCTGCAGAGGCTCTGAGTGGCTCTGCAGGGGCTCTCCCTGGGCTCACTGGGCAGAGAGGGTCTCACACTGGTGTCTCGAGGTCTCTATCCTTTGGCTTCCGTATCCATGGGTGTTGAATCCTGTAATTCAAACTTGTATCAGTAACACTTCAAAACATTTTGCACTGTATTGAACATATGTGGCTCCTTTATGCTACTATTCACTGAACAACACATGTAATAATTACTAAATAGCATTGCATCGTACTGGGCCTCATAAGCCATTTGGAGGTGGCTTAAGGCATGTAGCAGGGTACATGTGGCTCCTATGCGAGCAGAAGGGCCTGCAGTGGCCGAGGACATGGTATCCTGGGAGGGGGCCCGAGAACCCCTGGGGGACGGACACTCAGGGACATGTGTGTCCTGATCCCACAACTCGTGTAGGAATTGTGCACACTTGCTAAATGCCAACAGTGGCTGCTCTGGGACTTACTTCTGGGCGAAGTCTCCATGGCGATCTTGGTTGTGGAAAAAGAGGAGCAGCGCTGGGGTGCAGGTGCTTGAAGGTGCCCAGGTAACTTTCAGTACCCTTAGGAGTGACCCGGACGCCCACCAGGTCCCAGGGTCTATAGGGACACAGCTGAGGTCCTGGCTGGGCTGACCAGTGCAGGACACTGCTAGGAGCAGAGTCCCACTTGAGTGGCTCAAATAAAGAAGTGACAGGAAGCCCTGGGTGGAAGCCTCTCCCGTGTCTTGCATGCCACCCATATGAGTGAGGGTGACACGCAAGGTTCCCTGAGCCAAGAGGGGCTGGAACAGCTGGCACTGCACTCTTGTGTGGAGATCAGGTAAGTGCCAAAGAAGGTTTTGTAGACCAAAGGGGCAGACGATAAACTGCGAAAGGTCCCAAGCGCTGCTGGCTGCGTAGCTCATGGTGGACATGTCCATTGGAAGGTGTGAGGTATTATTGCCCGAAGAATGACCCTGTGGGGTTTCTGTAGCTATTATGCAGTCAGTGGGCAACATCCTTTTTCAGTGAAAACTTGTTATTATTTGTCGTTGAAGATAAATGGCTTAAGACACCATCTGGTAGGGGGAAGAGGAGTGCTGTCAGTGTCCACGATGTCCCTCGTGTTGAACCATTTCTTTATTTTTATCATGGAGTATATTTTGATAAATACATTTAAAAACCCGTTTAGAGTGAGGGTGGGTGAAAAGGAGCTTAGCTCCAGTGTTGGAAATGATCAAACATCTGGAGGAATGTGGATTTTAGGGTCCCAGGGGTTTGGTTTGGAGCAGACTGCCCTGAGCCGTCGTTGGCTCGGGAGGCCCCGGGGGCTCTAGGGAGCCCAGGTCGCAGGTGCATGGCACGGCTGATGTGGATGGCAGGGCAACAGCTCCGGGCCCAAGGCTTTGTCCAGGCACCATGGCTTCGTCCAGGATCTGGTTCTTCAGCACAATGGCAGTTCCCCTTGAAAGCTGAGAACTTCATGTCACCCAGGGATGCCAGAGATATGAGGTTAAGGCCCAGTCCCTCAACGTCTTTGTGTTGATGCTGCAGTACATAGCCCACTGTGCTGCCAGTGATGTTAACAGTAGTGCATGCCTGACTGTGACGGTGCCGGCTGCCAGCAGGGACCACGGAGAGTGCTGTTGCTCACTTCTGCATTTGGCCTCTTAGCCCTTTTAGTGTGACTTTAGAGAGTATTTCTACTTATAAACCCATCGAGCGAAGCCGGTGTGCTGCAGGTGTCCACAGCGGCCTCAGCCTTCTTGTGTCGACCAAGTCGCTCTACTGCTTCATTCTCTCTTGGGCGTGGCTTTTCCGCTGTCTTGCTTCCAGTACCGAGGTGCAGACACTGTGTAGCGGGTGTGCACCAGCCCCTCCATCTGCTCTGTGCAGGCATTCTCGTTGATGCTCGCCATGACATGGCCTGGGACACCTTTCTCAGGACGGATCCTGGCTGGAGGCAGTGCTCAGCTCCGCGAGCGTGCACCAGCTGTGAAAGTCAGTCGCATCACTGCATCAAACGCTCTTGCACTCACACTTCATCTGCAGCTTGAAGACGAATGTAAGACCAAAGCTAATAATTTAGAATTTATTTATTTAAATTTTTTTTTGTATTTTTTAAGGAACGTTCTACAGGGTGTTCAGGGTCTCACTACTAGATCTGACTTGTAGTGATTTGCCTGTTTATAGCCTCCCAAGAGCTGGGATTAAAGGCTTGTGCCACAATGCCCAGTCTCAATTGCCATCTCAATGCACCCCTGGGGTTGGACTGGCACGGCAGGCCCGGGGGGTCGAACCCCCATCCTCCATGCCTGCTTGCAGGAGCTTTAATCTGCTGAGCTATTTGGCTGGTCCTATAATTTAGAATTTAAAATTGTCTCTTCTTATAATGATAAAGCATAGTAAGCAGGACACCACAGAGAGAGAGGAAGAGAGCAAGGAGGAGCTGAGCAAGAAGCAGCAGCAAGCCTGCCAGCTGTATTTTAGGCCTTGCAGAGCATGTTTTACCTGCATCTGGAGCCCATATTTCTCCTTTGCATTTCGTATCAGGCATGCCTAGTGAGGCAGTCAGCCTGCCAAGCCTCTTGGTGGGCCTGACCAGAGACATCAGGCCATGTCCCAGCAGGAGGAGAGCTGCTAGGCGCTCACATATAATGTGTCCTGAGTTGGCACTGAACCGGCCTAGCCAAAACACTATGGGAATAGTCAGTTGACAAGAAGGAGCCTCTAGCCTTTGGCAGCTGGATTAGTGCTGTCCATACGTTGTCTCCTGGGGGCCTAAGGCCAGAGAAGCCCAGGGACCTGCCCACCTGGTTCAGTTCAGCCAAGCGTCCCAAGTTGACCACCAGTTGGCAGTCCGCCACAACCCTCTTGCTTCAAGGAGGTATTATTTGGGAAACACTAAATTGGGCCACTAGACCAAGGTCAACTGCTTGCCTTCTCTGAAGATCACCACGCCCACACTTGATGTCTGGAAGCAGAAGTCAACTGTGTTGCTCTTAGAAAGCAAAGTTTCCTTTTAAATGCTAATAATTATATTTACCCATCTATTATATACAGAGTTTGCATTTAAATGAGCCTGGAGAAACCCTAAGGGTTCACAGAACATTTGCCCCCCAATGTAAATTGCTCCCAAGTTCCATACAATGGTATGAAATCGGGTTGCTCACCAATTAAATGTTATTTCAACTTAATAGCACCATCGAGATAGTGTCACCTAGGTGAGGAACCTTGCTGTGAGCAAGCTCACCTGTACTGGATCTTATTCGGGGTTGGGACAAGATCTATGCATCATGCATAATGTTAGGACCAAAGCTAACACAGTAGTCTATGACAAACACATTCAGCAAAGTGGAATTACACACAATGTTTATAGTTTTCTGTTAAATCTTAGGTGTACAGTAATACGTTTCTTCTAGGGCCTATATACTTGAATGTTTGTTCTCACCAGGAATTTTACTTAGTGCCTTGATAGAAGTTGGGGAAATAATGAGGAACACACAGTCATTATTTGGGAAATAAAAACAGAACCACACAAAATGTACCTGAAAATAAAATGTAAAAAATATGTATATAGAACACCAGATATGGACATATAGCAACTTCTGTGATCACTTACACAGATCCAGAAGAGCATTTGCTCTGTTTCCTGGTACAATCTATAATTTAGATTTTGCAGGTAATGCTTGGAAGTGATACTCAAGACTCTTGATAAAGAGGCACAACTCCGAGCATAGTGAAGACCATGAATTATGCGGGGTGGGAATTACATCTGAATAAAACTGACTTCAAACAAACGAACAGAAATCCAGCATCTTTGCCTTCCCCTTTGGTAAAAAGGAGCAGAGAGGCTGCTCTAGGCTGGCTCCTGTTCTCCAGCTCTCTAAAAGGCTTCCTCCTGAAAGCTGTCAGCTAAACCCTGAGCCAGGCACGCCCAAGCCCATTCTCCACCGCGCCAATGAACCCGGAAGTGCACACCTAGCTCTGCTAGGAAACCCTATGCTGCTTAAGAATTAAGTCCAAAGGTGCCTGGGCCCAGAGGCTGCACATGAGGGGGGAAGAGGAGAACTTGCGTCTCATGCTTGTGATTCTCTGGGTCCTGATGAATCTGCAGGTTTTGCCCCCAGGCTAACAATCTGGTGGCAGCGGCAGCAACAACTCTTATGTCCCACCAGCCTCTTCTCTTCACCGAACAAAGCTACTCCCTGCAGTCCCAGGGAGAGATTCCTTTTGTCACATCTCATTGGCCAGAATTGGGTCACATGTCTATGCCAAGTTCATTATTAGCATAAGGTATAGGGTTACCCCAGCTGGCCTAGAGCCATATGGATGCTTCTGGAAAGTGGGGTCATCATGGGCAAACCGGTGCTAGGGATGCAGTCAGGGCTTCTGTTGGGGAGGAGACTGCGAGGCCCACCGAGAAGCTGCCCACCCTTGCAGCCCTGTGAGGCTTCCTGTTCTTTCACCCAGGTCTTCTGGCCAGGGCGGGACTCCTGCCCATGGCACTTCGGTCTTCCTCACTGCCTGGCTAGGGTCGATTAGATTTCTTTCTTTATTTTTGTTTTATTGAAGTACAAATATCAATGAGACAGTTTTAAGATAACTTGACAAGATGGATTGACAAATTGATACACTGCAAACTGTTTTCATAATGTTTTGGTATCATAGAAGGTGCATACATGATATTATACTTACAGACATTATTATACCGTATGTCTCTTATCAGTAAATAAAGAGAGTGTAGCTGTTTGCGTATCTTATTTTTTATACCTGAATTACATCAAAGATTCAATAATTAATACTTTCTACCTTGCTATTTTCCCAGTGGTTGTGCATAGTACTAGAAGCTGACATAATATCCTGTCCAGCCATGCTTAGTGCAAATCTTGCCTCTCATAGGATTATGTAGAAGCACAGCGTTATCTATCCCAACTGTACTGTCCATACACACACATCATGATTCTTCCATTCTATACCCCTTCCTTTGTCCACACCTGTCAAACATGGGCACTCCATTGTCATTCAACCAATTTAGGTGCCTGAACTTGACAACACAATCCAACACAGTCCAGCATTCCACAACAATAGTGAGTTATCCGAAGGAGTTGTCGACCATAGCCATTTACAGCTCAACTTATTATTATGGCCCCGCGGTGTATACTTCATTTTTATTCTTTTCTGCTGGATGGTTAAGACCTAGATAGAGCAAGACCTATATACCAACACATGTACTTTGTATTTCTTATGAGGTCAGTGAAGTCCCCTCAGGGTTTTCGATTAGATTTCCTTTTCAGGGAGCGCAACCCCCTGAAAACCCCAGGCGCTGCCGTCCACGGTGGCTGTCCTTCCACAATTCCTTGGTGGTCCACTTTCTTTCTGAACCTTGACCTGACGTCGTGCTCCAGACCTGCTAGATAGTCCGCGGAGGCAGTAGCTCCTGGCGCAAGCCGACCTCACCGCTTCTTCTCAGGACGCAGTGACCTGCCCTTTGTTGGTAAAACTGGTCTCGTTTCATCTTCCTGACCCCCCAGATTCTGCATTCTGGGGCGGAGGCAGGGGCGGGGGGTCTGTTCCTCTGCCCAAATAGGGGCAAATACCTTTTTTGCAACACACAATGGCAAAACAAGAAATTAGCTCTGAAGCACACCCTTGCTGCACACAGAACCATTTTTTTTTTTTTTTTTTTAAATCGGATGTGTTCGTCCTCAAACTTCCAAAATTTGCTTTCAATCCATTCTCGAAATCCAGAGAAACTTTTCCTGGATCATTAACAATGGAATGTCAACAGCAAACGAGGCCTGCCACCCGCGTAAGAATCGGATGTGGAGCCGAAGGGAGGGAAGCGAGCGGCGGAGCAGAGCCCGGCCGCCCCTCCACAAGTCACACTTGGCTGTTCCTCCCCCGTTTTCATCAATCACCGGGGCAATACCCCCTAGATCAATGCATTAAGTTGTTTGTTTTCTTTTCTTACAACGAAGGAAAACTTCATGGCCTCATCATTCATTCCGGAGTGTGGGGGGAAAGACAAAAGCCAGCCACCGAAATTTGCATGGTGCTCAATTATACATTAGTGAACATCACTTGGCAATCTGTTCATATCAATTTAATTGGATTTTAATACTGCCTCTGATCTTGTTTTCTAATTAACAGCAGTGCTTGGAAATAAAGCAGAACCATGCACCCAGCAACACCTTTGATCTCCACCATATGGAGCTCCACCAAGCTCTGGAAAAAAATCTCCCCTGCCTCCACAGCAGTGAGAAAAGTGGGGGCCCCCAGATGGCCAGATAGCATGGGTGCCCACACCCCACAGATCCTCCGGTCCTCCCATTGGTCCCCATTGCAGAGGCTGAGGACTCGCTTCTCGAGCTGGAGGCAAATCTGTGTCCCCAGTACCGGTGGGGTTGATGGATTTCACAGCTTGAGTTTTGGAACAAATATTTAAGTAAACAGACCCGACCCTGCAGAATGTGCTGCAGAAGTGGGGTCTCACCATCAGGGTGGGATGGGGGTCCTAAGCTGCCCTGGGAAGAAGCTGGGCCCTTGTAACACTTAGGCCCACGTGGAAGCTCCAGGTCTTCCCGCCCTGCTCCGGCTGTGGGAGGGCTCACCTGGCGCTCTGCAGTTCCTCTATGCTTCCTACACCCGTGGGTCTCCAACTGACTGCTATCGTCTGGGTTGGCTGTAGGGAGGGTGGTCACACACACACACACACACACACACACACACACACACACACACACACACACACCCTGGAGACAACCGGAAGTGCACTGAGCATGACCAATGGCCTCAAGGAATCCAGAGGAAAGCTGGCCAGAGCCAGGGAGCACCGAGGACATGCTGAGGGCCCATGGTCCTGCATCTGGTCCTGATTCCACCAGTGTGAGGCAGGCAGGTGAGAGAGGCAGGGCGAAGACCTGGGAAAGCCTTCATCCCACCCAGTGACCTGGCCTTGGGGCAGTCAGGTGACTGCCGTGTGTCCCTCAGCCTCTCTGGGTGGCAGTTTGCTCGTGTTTGCTCGTGGACCCAGCGTCATTCTGAAATCCAAAGGCTTCCACATCAACTCTTTGATAGCTTATAGCAAAGTGTGACTTGAATTGCTGGGATTGTTTGTAGTTTTCATTAGTTCCACTCACTGTGGGCCCAGTCATGTCGGGATGCTGAGGGCCCAGGGGGTTCTGCTGAAACACAGTGCATAGACTTTTATAAAATGTGATATAGTCTGGACTGTGAGCCACCCAGGGACCTGAGAGTTTGAGATGTGGGACTATAGACAGCGCCTTTGTGAGGGATGTGAGTAGATTTCCAAGAAGGTGACTTACCTGTGCAGGGGCCGCTACCCGATGTCTGAGACATTTTTGGTGATCACAGCCTGTGTGGGGGGGTTGCCCTGGCCTGCAGGTGAGGAGAGGGATGCTGCTGAACAGCCTTCAGTGTGTAGAGTCCCACACAGCAAAGCATGACCTGGCCCCTGGGGTCTCTCCTGAGGGGTGCAGGGCCCACCCCAGAGCACAGCCTCGCTCACCACTATGAGCTCTGTGACCTCCTCTGCCAGTCAGTGAGGTGACCTCGGCTTCCGTGGGCTCTGGGGACACCACTCAAGAGAGTGGATATGGATCTAGCTTTTCCTCTCTGGAAACATGAAAGGCTGTGTAATCACTCACAGAGTCTTTGATAACCCGTGGTGTCACAGGAGAGGGCTCTCTGGTCTCCCCTCCTATGGGCTTGCTGTCTCTTCCTGCCCTGGCACTTGGAGACACTTCAAGCTTGATGTATGACTTAGACTGCTCTTGAAAGTAGTATTTCTTTAGCTTGTTTGAAGCTTCAGAAGTCCCCTGTCCTGAAGAACTGCAGTCCCCACACCTCCCACACCCTCCCACTAATTACACAACTCCAATATGGAGAACGAAGCTCTCTTCCAGAAGCCTCCAACAGCAGGTCCTCCTTGGGTGCGCCAGGGCTCTTCCCCCTCCAGCTGGGACCACCTCACCCTCGCCAGCCTGAGTCCCCACTCCAGGAACTTCACCACCTGTTTGGAGGGGTGCAGGGGCTCTCCTCGCTGTCAGCTCAACTTCTGGTCTCCAAAGTATGGATCCAGCCAGAGCCATGGAGTGTCAGTGACCCACGGGCTTTGGGTTTCTCCTGGGTCCTGGCAGAAGAAACAAAGTTTCTTTGCTGGAGATGCTTTCTGGTGACCTAGGCCACCATAGTCCCTTCATGCTCAGCCTTGGTGCAAAGCATCACAGGGTTTTCCTCCAAAAACTGTGTAGATCTTGACTTTGATCAGCCGGAGAAAGACAGGCCACCGAGATGTCAGCCATTTGTTCTTGGCGCCATGTCCCTGGACTCCCCAACTGTGTGTGTTCTCTGTAGTGAGGTGGGGAATCTGATGAAACAAGTCTTTCTGAGACCCAGATGTCAATGCAGGCCACTTGCTTGGAGCAAGCAGCTTCTATAAGCAGAATCCGTGCACATGAGCTCCTTGTGGCAGCGTCCTGTGCATCTCACCAGGGCATCTGGCTGTCCCCCTGCCATCCATGCCCTGCAGAAGTCATGCAAGCCCCTGGGATGGCAGGCACACAACCTCTTGCCTTGTCACTGACTCTCATGGCCAGTCTCACAGTGCTCCCTTCGTGTGCATCAGTCAGTATAAATCATACTGGCTGCCAAAACAACTAAACCTACAACCAGCTCTCAGGAGCTTAATTCATTAAAAGTTGACTTCTTGCCTACTGTGTCTGATGAGAGCTGATGTCTTTTATGGGCAGTGTTTCTATCCGGGGAACTTGGGGATGCTGAGTCATCCCCTGTGAGCTCCAGTGTCTTATACTTCTTTGTTTCAAACCAGGTGGATTTGGGAGAGTTTGTAGGACTTCTTTTGTGACCTGGTAGAGAACTGCCATCTGTGGTTTTGCACACATTTATTTAAACAAAATTCAGTCACAGGACCTAACCAGTCTGCACTTGGATTAGGAAGTGTAATCTCCACATGGATCCTGGAAGGGGAAATGGGCTCATGACCTCTGGATGGTCGTGGCCATTGTCCACCTTTCTGGCCATCAGTAGTGGTTTAACTCCTCCTGCTACACATAGGAGATGTCCACCTGTTCCCTAAGTGGAACAATCCTGAGTGCTGATGGTGTCTTATGCGGGTTGAAGACCAGGATCTAGGTGTGAGCAGAACCTGCTCCTTCTGTTCCATCAGCCTAATGTCACAGAGGCCTGGGAACTGTCCCCTGCCCTGGTCCTGGCCTCCAGGAGAAAGCCCTTGCCTGTGTTGCTCTGTGTGTCTTGCCTCCATACTTTCAGCCTCCCCTTTCCAATTTCTCTTCTCAGGCACCTTGAAGTTGTGACCCAAGCTGTGCAGCCTTGGGGTGCTCCACTTTGGGCCTAGGAATATCCGTGTGCTTTCAGCATTTTTGCTTTTGAGGTGGGGTCTGTAATTTCTGGGTTCCAGTAATCCTGGGCTCCAAGAACTGGGATTATACACATATACTACCATGCTCGATTCTCTGTGTGTGCTTTAGGTTAATCAATTATTGTCTACAATAAACTTTTTTCAATTTAAGGAACCCCCATCTCCTTCTTTGTAGTCAAACCCTCCACTCCCCTCTGTCCTGTGCAAGTGCTAACTTGTTTTGAGATCATGTGGTAAACAGCCTTTGGAGTCTAACTTCTTTCTTTTTTCAGTACTGGGTATTGAACTCAGGATCCTGCACTTGCAGGCAGATGCTTGTGCTTCTGAGCTATCTCCCTGGCCCTGCCTTTTTTCTTAACATAATGTATTTGGGGCAAAACCAAGTTGTTTTGTGTACTAATAAATAGTGTCCTCCTTTTTATTGCTACATAGTATTTCTTTATGAAGATGTCACCCCTCAAAGGACATGCACCTTGCTTCCTTTGGGGGGTCTGGAAACATGAAAGCTGCCCTTGACATTCCCACCAGGGTTGGGTGTGGACACAGGTCCTCTTTGGAGATACCTTGCAGTGGGATTAGTCAGTCACACAGTAGGTCTGCACTTAAGTTTTTGAGAATCTGCCAAACTGCTTTTGCCCCCCTGCCTGGAATCTCCAGGGCGCTGAAGGCTTTCTTTCCTAGTCAGTATGAGGACATCTGTGTAATTTCAGATAGGTGAGTGGTGGCAGTGAGTTGTGGTTTGATTGCGTAATGACTGGTGATATTGAGCACTTTCTCACATGATTGCTTCCCATTCATCTTCTTTGATGATATCAAATATTTATCCACATTGTTATTGAGCTGTTTTCTTATTCTAAGTTGTGAGAGTTCTTTATATATTTTGAATGGAAGTCCTTTTTCAGATGTGCGATTTACAAAGATTTTTCTCTCCCTCTGTCTTTGGTTTGTCTTTTAAAGTTCCTTGACAGAGTCTTTTGAAGAGCAGAAGTTGATGAAGTCTAATTTATCAATTTTTTTTTCTTTTAATGATTGTTACTTTTGCTGCTGCACTTTGGAAATCTTTACCTAGGCCAAGGTCAGGAATTTTTTCTCCTAGATTTTCTTCTAGAGCCAAATGTGCTTTAAATCTTTTTTATTTTTAGTTTTTTTGTAAATGTACTTTAAGTCTTTTTTTTTTTAACTTAGGCAATTATTTTAATAATAAAGCAAACAGTGTAATCAAATTTGTATTCTGGAAATATAAAGGTGGTTCAAAATTTGTAAATGTAATATAATGCATGACCTGTCAATGTAGTATAGTACAAATCAACTTCCATAAAACATAAAATTATATAAACTAAAAAGATTTATGAGAAATTCTGTATTTCTTATTCATCTTAAAGGAAAAACAGTATAATAAAAATAGCATATAAACTATGAACTAAATGCATATATACAATATGAATTACTATGTTTAAAGTTATTAAATGTAAATGTCTCTATTTCATGAATAATATAGGGTGCTATCAAAATTTATGCACATTTTGGAAGTTCTAGTCAAAGAAATTAAGCAATAAAAATATATTAAGTATATGTTTTAGGAAGAAACATACAATTTTAGTATTATTTGGTTTGATGTAAAAATGTA